>CAIGRP010088585.1:0-76585 GCA_903798385.1 Fraxinus cuspidata
CATACCCATATCCATGTCGTTTAGTGTCGACATGGGTACACCCTCTAAACTGAAGAGTCTCTCTCGGTCAACATTTCTTGTAAGAAAAGAACAAGAAGAAGTTGATGTGCACATCATCCATGCTCACTTGAAAAATTAGCAGACGCTCTGACCAAAAAACTAATTGAAATCAATTTTAGGAAATATATGGCAGGCGGGAATGATAAATACTTAGAAACAAGTTATAGGATGGGGCATAGAATCTAAAGTCAAACCAGGTTGTACAACCTAGACAAATCCTACTGGCCAGTATCCTAAATATTTTTGGATTAATAAGGATTATTCATTTCCATAATTGGACTATTTTGATTTCTGTTAGATGATCGCTGTTTTTCCCTATTGTTTCACTCTAGATTTCCACATAAATAAATAGACAATAATCATGCATAAGTTCTACAGCAATTATGTAGACTGAACTGTACATTCAATAGAATTTAAACCCAGACTTAGAAGAACATGGATAAAGTCATCAAGGTTGAGGCATTTTCTGAGATTTAAAAGTGTTTGCATAAGACTTCAGAGCAATCTAATATGTTAGTGTATTCTCCACGTAGCTTGAAAAATAAACTATTCTCCAAAGATACGAGTATTAACTATGCTATATTTCAATGTAATCATCATCGTCTATATAAACTACTATTGCTTAGAATCCCGTTAGTTTGCATAATGGTGGTGAATAATACATTTGTAAGATAAATGCATTTTCAAAAGATGTCCAGACAGCCATGCTAAGCCCGTTATTCATTTTTGTATCTTCTTTAGCATATGGATCGCTGTTGGCTCAGTGTGTCTTTTGTTGTTCTATAAAGTCGTACAGGGACGCTCATTGTTGCTTATTTATTACTTGTTCTTGGTTTCGTCGGCCTTATTTGGGTATCTGTGGAGGCTGGAAGTATGCAATCCATATTACTACTTGCTTCTGCAGTTATTTGCGGCTACATATACCAGGTACAACCAATCCAGTTGGTATCTAGAGAGTTGTAAATTTTCACACGTTGTTGTCCTTGTGGTTTTCTTCAAGAAAATATATATTTTACTTATTATAGATATTGCATTTCAGAAAGTTATTGAACTAATGTCAGCAGTTACTAAACATCAAATATCTATCTTGAATTTACAAGCTCATTAGCAAGTGAGATAGCCGCCTTCCTTCCACAAATGCATTTTGAGTTTCAGATATTGTTCTCCCAAGTATAGTTTTATGTCCGAGAACAAGACTTTTTCAGCATTCTTATTCATGCTACGTCCCAGAATAACAAGCCTAACGGCTCAGATATCATCTGCTCACTCTTGTTTAGGAAATAAGCCCACAAAAGTAGCAAAAGAACTCTTTTCAAGGAAATGATCAGTGTGAAATTGATGCAAGCCAGCCTTGATGTCTTGCCCTACTACATCCAAAATGAAGGAAAAGACCGGATTTATTTACCACAATCTTGTCCATTTGAACTCTTCTTTCTTTTTCTATTTTCTTTGTCTCCTTGCCTCCCTTTCCCTCTCCCTCCTTTTAAAGTTCTCAGAAAGAAAGCAAAATTTCTAGGTTTATATTTCTTGCGTGTTAATGCTATTTCATCCTCACTCCCATATACGGGTTTCATCATCCTTTCCTTATTCGAACATTTCAACATTATTTAAATATCATTTCATCCACTTTGATGGGACCCTTTTGTTCTTCTTTTCTAATTTCAAATGTTCTGGCATTTTCTATAAACCTCCCAAGGAGCTTTATGCAAAATTGTGGCATTCCAATTGTTCCATCTGAGAATATATGTATCATCTTCACTTATGGCTCTAATAACTTATTTACACATTTTCTTAGTGCATCATTGCTCGTTGTACTGGACATGTTTACCATGCATATACCAGATTTTTATGTTCTGCAAAAACTGTGTTGCAGTGTCCACCATTTCGTTTAAGTTACCAAGGACTTGGAGAACCTTTGTGCTTTTCAGCATTTGGCCCATTTGCCACTACTGCTTTTTATTTGCTTCAGAGTGGCGCAAGGTTGCATATGATTACTTGCAATTCTGATGATTAAACTCGTGTCTACTGTATACTAATTTCTTGTATTATGACAGTGAGCTGGCAATTAATGGCACGGTCATCTCTGCTTCTCTTCTTGTTGGTTTTACGACATCATTGATCCTCTTCTGTAGTCATTTTCATCAGGTTTTAACTCTCTCCCTCTCTCCATATTACATTTTTAGGGATCTTTTATCTTTTTTTTTTTTCTTTTGGCTGACAAGAAGAACTATCAACACAGATAAAGGAGGATAAGGCTGTTGGGAAGATTTCCCCTTTGGTGAGTACACACATGTTGAAAGCGTAAGCTTAAAAGAAGTTGAAGGAGCCATTTACGAATCCTTTTATGTTGAAATTTAGGTTCGGCTTGGTACTGAAGCAGGTTCGAAGGTAGTAAAATTGGCAGTGGTGACAATTTATTCACTTCTGTTTGTTCTAGGACTTGGACAAATACTTCCTTTCTCAAGTGTTGTAAGTCTTTCCAACTTCTAATCATAGCATTTTCTCTCAAGACATCCCGGCCATATTTTTTCTATTCCTACATTTTTCTTTGTACTCTTATTTATTTTAATCATGGTTCTTTGTGTAGATTCTTTGTGCTTTGACAGTACCAATGGGAAATTCAGTAGTTAGCTACGTTGAGGAGAACCACAAGGTGCGTAAGGTTTTCTTGAATGAACTTCCTCTAACTTGGCTTTTATGGTTCAATAATTTTACATATATTGAACGCTTCATGGTTGAGAGTACACCTTAATATTGTGTAATTTAATAAATAATAAATGCTTTGAATATTCTAAGGCTCCGTTAGGCATGGCTTTTTAAAAGTCAATATGAGTTTTGGAAATCTAACAGCTGTTTTTAGGTTCGTTTGGCTAGTTAGAAGAGCTTTTTGAAAAAGATGTCTAATGTAGCTTCCTCTAAAAGCGGTAATTGGAACTCTTTTAAAAATTAATTTTCAAACAAAAATTAAGGTAGTTTCCTCTAAAAGCTCTTCTACAGAAAGTAAAAGCGAAAGCAAAAATCATGCCAAACAGGCTCTCTAAGTCTAGTTTCATAAAAGTAAATTGCATCCTTCGAGCACTAGGCACTATACTCGTGTGCCGGTGTACAAATTTCATAAATTAGTGGTGGCAAGACTTGAAATTAGCACTCTGATACCATGTTAAGAGCTCATGTATTTACAAAGGGAACACTTTATTTTGCCTTAAAACATACTGATTCCAAGACTTCAATTTGATATTTCCAAGCATGATTTCTATATATGGGGCAATTGGTATTTCGAATTATGGATTCTAAATTAAAATATGACAGGACAAAACAAAGATCTTCATGGCCAAGTATTACTGTGTGAGATTGCACACTTTATTTGGAGCTGCATTGGCTGCTGGAATGGTAGCTGCTAGAATGTTTGCTAGAAAACAACTTCCCTACGCAGTTATCCTTTGAGTTTTTTATCAGGTGAGAATCTTGATTTCGAATATTGCACATTTCATATTATTAGGTATCCCACATACTGGTTTAATCATCCATGTCTGTCATTTCCCTCAGGAATTTCGAAGAATTGTATGCTCCAGACTTAGAGGATACTTATCTCAGTCTAACACCATTTTCCCTCCTTTATCGAGCATCCTGAGGAGCTGCTAATGGCACATCAACCCAGTTATTTTGTTTTCGCATTTAGTGTCGAAATTCCACAATTAAAAATGCAGGGTTCCATTTTTAACTATCTGAAAATCAAGGAAAGAGGTTGGTTCTCCCTACACGCATGCTTTGTATAAACTACGTAGAAATCAAATTGAAATCTTTTCTGATGCACTTGAATCCCTATGTACACAAAATCTTAGTATATCTACTGACAGAAGAGTTTCATCCATTCGAGCAATCTAGATAAGATGGTCAAAAATTTAATTTGCATTTTAAAACATAACAAAAAAACTTGTTTAATTTGACTTGCTTAAGCGAATTTTATAGGCAAAAAAAGGTTTCCACACTTTCCAGCAATATAAAATCTTCAATATGGAAATACTAGAGAAAACGTCCCATTTACCAGATCATTTCGTGAACATTTGAGAGCCATTTCCGGAGAAAATAGTAAACCCGGAAACCAACTCCACCTAAGTTCTCTGTGGCAGCCCCAATCCCGTGCGAAGGGGAGTTGTCGTCGGTTGACAATAAGCACCAAGACTTTGTTAAAATATACATAAAGAATCATAATACTAACTCGTCCCATGAAAGTTGCTCAGGATCTTGTTCTTCGAGTAGATCTAGCAATAAACCAAACTAGTGAATAGAAATTCATGTATGGTCATGAGAAAGATCGATGAATGACTCTTGAGAGAACAGCTTCATGCATGATCAGATAAATAGAAGCATCAACCAAGATCAATTCCCAAACAAGTCATGTAGCACGTTCAACAATCATGATTATTAAACATAAGTAACTAAACTTCCTCAATCACTCAATGAATCTGATATGCCAGTCACTCCACTGTTAAAACTTCAATCTCAAAAACCAGAACGGAGTTGGGCTGAATGCCCCATGCTGGAAATCCGCCAGGACCATAGGCATAGTCGGGAGAGCACTGTAAGAAATTAATAAAGCTAAAATCAACGCCACCTCCTAGGTAGTTAACCACAGATTTAGCAAGAGATTAATTACGCAAGCAGGGAAGAACAATCACTTGGAAAAGGAAAAGAACGGATTGATCTTAAGCAATGATGAATTCCAATAACAGTGAGGACAGATAGATGATATACAAGAAGACAAAATGAAAGAAAAACAGAAAAAAAGGTTGGTCCAGCAAAAGTTGCCATCTCGCTTGAGAACTTCGATTACCAAAAAGAACTGAAGTATGATCCACAATAGTTGCGGGGTAAGAAAGCAAGAGAGGGTGCATTGAGAATTACTGTAGAAAAAAGCTTAATCAAATACATAAGCAGTGAGACATGATAGAAACCCAAGACAAAAAATGTTCCACAAGTGAGCATGAATTAGAAACTAGCTCAAATTGGGAATTTTCATTTCTATATCGAAGATTTACTTACAAAGTTGTTCCAATTTATTGATGGCATTAACCCTAGAAGCCACAGTTAAACAATTACTCGAATCAATGGGTTGAGTTCATTTCGACGCTTACGTATTCCTCGCTTTTATAAAAGTTTGAATGACAGAGAAGCAGAAATTCAGAGCTTAAGAACAAGAGAAGCATAGATTGTGACTAGTTTCCAGGTAATGTCTGGCATGTTCTCAAAACGTGCCATCCCACCACCAATTTCCGAACTAGAGCTATAGTCATTAATTGCAAATTGGATTGACTAAATGAAGCAAATGACATTTATTTAAGAATTAAACGACGTATTTGAATATTACCCGTAATCGAGCAACTTCTCCCACTTGCATTCCCAACACACCTTCATCCCATCCTGTGAAGAAAGGTGGAGCATAATTGAACTTAAGACAGTTTAAATTTTGCAGTCAGCAATTCCAAAAAGCATTTTTCCAAGCTAGCAAAAGCATTTGCTAAATAGAATATACAACAAAACAACATCTTTATTATACAAGTTACAATACATGGTGGATTTGGCCAATTAATACAACATTAAGTTAAGAAGAAATAAATTAATTAAAAATGCAAGAAAATATTTCTTCACTCGATATCTGCAACCAAATTAAATAACCCGTTTCCAAATTGAGTTAAGAAGAAATAAATTAATTAAAAATGCATGAAAATATTTCTTCACTCGACATCTGCAACAAAATTAAACAACCCGTTTCCACAAACTGTAAAAGACAACACTGATAGAACTAGTTCACAATCAAATCTTCAGAAATAGGCTTTTCTCTGGGAATTTTACAGAGCCATATATCTCATACCATCCATGGACTTATACATCAAGCTCTTCCAAATTTTAGTCAAACCCAAGGAAGATCTATACTTCCATTTCACATTACCATTCAGTTAATTCTCTTCCCTTTCTATCACAATCAAATCCATATCATCCATTACAGATAATACAAATAACACAGACAGGAAAACATATACAGGAAAATTAAAACATAATATAAATTATTCCAAAAAGATACCTTTGATAACTTTTCCTTGGCCAATTTGGAAAGAAAAAGGCTTCTGCCCTGGATCCTTGGTGCTATTACCCAAAATTTCAAACTTAAATAGTTACTTACCTAAATTAATGTTAACATCCGTATATATAAGGCACACACACAGTATAATTGAAACTCTACAAAAATTTTAAATTTACCTCCAGAATTTTTGGGAGAGATCACCATTTTTACCAAAACCAGTGCAGTGGACGGTGACGTTCTGTCCGGGGACCGGTTTGGGACCGTTTCCGGCCGTCAGAATTTCCTTTTCCACTCCCATGTCTCGATTTTCCTGTTTTGGGGGTTAGGGTTTGTTCGTGAACTGTGTAGTGTAGCGAGCGCGCACCGTCGTTGATGGAAGATACAAGTTAAACAGTATAAGTAAAATCTGATTTTAATCTAAATCAAAGCGAAATAATTAATATTAACCATATTTATACGTCCATAATTCTTTAATCGCACATTTCAAAAACTCTTATCAAAATCTATTAAAAATTTAATATTAATCTTCATCAAACACAAGTTTGGTGCACGACATAAGGAATAACTCGGACTCGGAAAAAAAAAAAAAACCTTTTAATGAGAATGTATTTTGAAAAAGTAATTTAATAGATATGCTATCAAAAATCGCACTTCTTGATTTTCGAACTTGACGACTGATAATGAATACGAACGAAATATTTCGATACCTGAAACAAAGACGTCGAGTGTGTCCTCGTCGCCCCTCTAATAATTAAATCAGAGAGAGAATTTGGGAAAATACATGCTGAAAATTGTGTAAAAACATACCTAGATAATGAATTGGAATGTTGTATTTATAGATGTAGGTATTACATTCTCGGTAGGATTAGATTATTCAAATCCTTAACAATCCTGCTAGGCTTAGGAGTTGCAGACTGATTCGCTTCGTAATATTGACGTATTTGAATAAAGATAGGATTCTAGTGATAGAGTCCCTATCAAAAAGGGAT
Organism: Fraxinus cuspidata; assembly: GCA_903798385.1. NCBI lineage: Eukaryota > Viridiplantae > Streptophyta > Magnoliopsida > Lamiales > Oleaceae > Fraxinus > Fraxinus cuspidata. The sequence continues at coordinate 7,132 of CAIGRP010088585.1, forward strand.
AGGATCAGCAAGACTCGACATTTATGAAATTGGATAAGTTCCATCTTATCGGAGAGTCCTGATGGGACAGGAGTTATTAGGTGTGAGGTCAAGATGTAACCTCGAGGAGATTGTTAGCTAATGAGTATTGTTATACCCGAGGACATAGGCCGACCAAGTTTAGAGGGTATCGTCTCATGTACTTGAGGATGGACCTCCCGAGAAGGGACCACCTCGAGGAAAGTAAATTGAGATTGATGATATTAGCAAATACAACTCATACGGATACCAAGCTCGGGTATGACATAATTTTGGGATGATCAGATAATGTGGTTAAAAAATAAGGAAAAAAATTTAATTTACTAATAATATTATATTTAGCCCCTGTTTGGTAGAAATCAAAATCAAAATTTTAATTTAAGTCAAAGTCATAAATCACACATTTTATGGAATCCGCTACTTTTCAACCACACGTTTCATTAACTTTTATCAAAATTTAATAGATATCTGATTTTAATCCCCACCAAACATGGGCTTATTGAAAAATATGTGGTTACAAATAAGATAGAGAAAAAAATATTTTGAAGATAATGGGGATCAAATAAGGGCTAAGCTATTTGTACACCTTTCTTAACACTACTATCGATAAATTGATGACATGGAAGTGTTATAATAGTTGCATTAAATTTGTGAGATGTGAAAAATGGTTTGAAATTATGCTGAGGATAAATTTTGTAAGCCATTGTCTAAATCAAGATGTACGCGTAGCAAGATTGACATGAAAATCTTATATATTTTCCTTTTATTTTATTTTATTTTTGCCGACTTTATGTTTTCTTTTGTGTACTTTTTAGAGTAACATCAAGATGCTTTTTGTTCATAAAAATCATCTTATAAATTATAAAGAGTCTTTAAAGTTAAGAGAGTCAGAATTTTATGTACTTCAACAATGTTTTTCTTAAGAAACATTTATTGATTTCTCATCATATTTTATTCAATATAATTTCTTTATATGTTACCGATCAATCAATTTAAGCCCATGTTTGATAAGAATTAAAATCTAGATTTTAATTTATGCCAAAATCAACAATGAATTTAACCACGTATTTTATGAGACCCGCAACTTTTCAACCACACATTTCATCAATTTTTATCAAAATCTATTAAAAATCTAATTTTAATTCTCACCAAACAGAATATGATTTGAATAGTTTATGTATATGAATTATTAAATACAATCGGAGTACATTAAGATCATGTTTGACAATCATTATTTAAAAATTCATTTTTATATACGCTTATTTTTAATCATACATTCACACAATAAAAAATTAAAAAAAATTGCAGCCACGGTATCAAACCATTCACTTTTATGCAGATTTCATCCAAAACTTTAATTTGTGACACCCACGATACCAAATATTTCAAAAACTCTCACCTTGAGTCTAATTAGATGGTTTTCATTAGTTTGATAGTTAATTGTCCATTGAAAAAAGTTAACCTCGTTTGACCAATTTGAAATGAATAAAATTGTACTTTTATATTATCCTAATAAAATAATTATATAATTTAAATAAAATATAAAAAACAAGGAAAAAATGATTTTCTTCTTCTTCCCTCTACTTCCACCCCCAACCCCAATCCCATCCACATTCCCGCCCTGCAAAACCAAATCCAAAGCCCATCGCCACCGCCGACACTACCATCTCAACCTCTAGTCCCATCACCGCCTCAATACCAAACACCACCACCTCCACTAAACAGAAAATCCCATATACATCCGATGATCAAATTAACAGTGCTCAAAACCTAAATCTAAAAACCTATGTCTATTTTGGATAATAGCACCTACCCCATCTTCCACCACCGCCATTACTGTCACCTATATGAGATATCCATGACCAAATCTCTGAAACCAACAAGCTTGCCCGTCTCATAATATGGGTCCAAGAAGATTTCATCAACAAAGACATCTATATCTCCACTCGAATTAATTGATTTATCCACATTCAATCATTTGGATATGTTCAAGGATGATGACAATTTTGAAGCATTTACTCTGGTTCTTGTAATACCACCTGATAAATTGAGATTGCGCTTGTGATTTTGAAAATGAGCTAAACAATGAGAGCAAGTAAATGCAGTGCCTTCGAATACTACCATCAAGAACATTGCACTGGCTTCACAATTTGGGCATTGATTGGAACACAGTTAAAATTTCCTTCTTTTGGTGCCTGGTTTTGAGGCGGTGGTGCCTGGTTTTGAGGCGGTGGTGGGGCTAGAGTGGGGATGTCAATGAACTGAATTTTGATCCGAATCTGATAAAATTAATGGGAGATATATTTAGGATCTCAATCTGATTATCCAATCAGACAAAAATCTAATAATTCGTTAACTAAATGGAACAAATATGGATATAGGTCAATTCGATCTGATAATAACCCGATCTAATTTATTATAATAATATAATATATTTTATATATTACCGCATAATTTATTACATATAATTTTATTTTTTTTAAAACTTATGTTACACTTTATGACTTTTAATGAAAGATGTCAAATCAATCAAATTTCAATATGATATTAATATATTTATAATAAGTTTTGTATTGAGATTGAGAATCCTCCTTTCTAAAATTCTTGGATTGGATTATTGGATCTAATATTTGATAACATAGCAAATCGGATATACATTTAACAATCAAATATCAATTGGATTATCGGATCGGATCAGATCCATAAATTATTCTTATCGAATCGTATATGGATAGATCTAATCTATTAACATCCCTAGGCTTGAGGTTGAAGTAGTGGTGCCGGCAATGACAGTGGAAGGTGGAGGTGGCTTTTGGATTTGGTTTTGGAAGGTGGGGCTGAAGATGAGGGTGTTATAGAGGAAACCTTTTTTCTTTCTTTTTTTGATATTTAATTTAATTTATTATATAATGTAGAATAATATAAAAGTACCCTTTTACTCGTTTTTAATTGGTCAAAAGCGATTAAACCCTTTTTTTAATGAACAACTAAATGTCAAACTAACAAAAATCATCTATTTGGACTCTATGCGGGAGTTTTTGAAATGTTTGATACTATGAATGTCACAAATTAAAGGTTCGTGTCAAGCCTACATAAAATGAAAGGTTTGGTACTGTACTACAATTTTTCCTAAAATATTATACTTGTAAATCCAAATTTTTTCCTACTTTTTAATCACATGTTCTAAAAAAAAAAAAAAATCATCATTCAAAACTCAATTTTACCTTAATAATTATTGTCAAACATGGACTAAGAATTGGGAGTGAATTTGTCTCCCTAAATTTGGAGAGTCAAATTCAATCTTTATTTTAAAATATTAAAATAGATAGTCTCTTGGAGCATTTTTAAACATTAGAACATCTCCAATAAACTCTTTATTTTTTAAAACAATTTCTACGATTTAGAAAATATGTACAAATTTCGAGAGTAAAAATTTTTAAGTACTCTAACGAGCTTTTATATTTAACAATAATTTTACTACTCTAAAAAAATATTTATTATTTTTCTTTATCTTTTATTTTAACTAGCTTTTCTTTAGATTATTTTATTGTTTTCCTACATTGAAAATTGAAACACTTTGAATGCATTTAATTATAGAGAGATTTATTATTTTTTCCTATCTTTTATTTTTACTCTAAATTAAAATATTAATTTAAAGAGTCTATTAAAGCATAATTTAAGAATTGACTATTTAAAATAGAAAGTATTTTATGTTTAAAGAGTTTCTTAGATGTGCTCTAGATATATGTGAATTAGTATCTTCAAAATCATTTTTGCATCTTCATTTACATTTCGGTGAGTATAAATTCAAAATTTTTCTCCAATGAAAATATCTAAATTTATTTTTTTACCTCTTGTGAATATAAAAAGAGGTGTAAATTTACATCTTCTTTTACATTTCATGTCGAAAAATGCAATTTACATTTCATTTGCTTCTCTCTATTAGATAAGTTTTCGATCACTTCGAAAATCTAAATCACAATTTTGTTCTCTTTTATATTACAATTGAAGATACTCTTAACTCTTTAAAATAAAACAAAAAATATATATATAGAGAGAGTCTTTTGGAAATGGTAAAATAGGGATATATTTAAAGTATAATAGATATATAAGAATAGTTGATGAAAATAACGAATCTCAAAAAATTTAGAGGATCCAAAATCAAGTTTCAGCATATGATAGAATTCAAAAATCAAGAGATAAAGTTGGAATAACATGATCGTTCCTAATCAAAGAGCTAGGGATCAACATTCACACTCTTTCTTTCCTCCAACAATTCTCCATAATTGGAGAGCATCGCCGGGGCCATAAACATTCACTCTCCCTTATTCCCTTCTCAAACTGCACTCCCAGCTCCAACTGTCAATTTCCTACAGCAAAAAAAGCGAAATTTCCAATTAAGTTGTGGCATGTGTGTACTTTGTGTTTTCATTTTCCCCTATTTCACTTATGTCTTGTTTCAGCTTTCTACGTCACAGTTCTCAATATTTAAAACTTCATATATAGGAGGTTAAGTATGTTACATTTCAAAACTAAGAAACAATGTTTAAAACTTCAAAAATAAGATTTTTTTTAAAAAAAATTTTATTTATAGGCTAATTAATTAAACATATATTTTATTAATTAAATATATTAAGGTTACAATTCTATACATTTTGTTCACAAATTATAAATTAATTGATCACAAATTATTTCTCGGTCGCAATCAAAAAATTTGTAGGTCACGAATTATTTCACGATCACAAATAAAAAAAAAATTATAGGTCACAATTTATTTATCGGTTCACAAATTTATCAAATTAATATGTCACATCTTATTTATTAGTCACAAACCACAAATTTTACAAGTTACAGCTATATCTAATTAATTAATCTTAAATTAATTTTCGATCACGAAGTATCAAATTATTGGCCACGAATTGACAAATTTTTGGGGTACACATAATTTATTGGTCACAATTTATCTATTTCATTGGTTACATATTGTTTATTGTCATACATTAACCAATTTGTTGATCACAAACAATTAAATCATTTGTGACCATAACCAACACTTGTGACCACCACATCACCACTGCCACCAACCACATTGTCGCCACCAAGACCACCGCCACCATTTCTCGACAACAAAATCATCATCTCAAATACTGAAACCAAACACCACCACCACCTATGACTCCACAACACAACTCCTACCAAAAAATTTCTCAAATCTACCATTGAACACTACCACCATCACCTGTATCAAAATAACCACCATCGCCGCCATCAACCGAAACACTACCACCTCACCGCCTCCACCACCACCTTACAATTTGAAACAAAAAACAAAAACACTGGCTAAGCAAGCAGTACCATGAACACCGTTGGTGCTCAGATCAGCGCGACACATCGACGATCTGAATGGTCGATGTGAAGGAAATAGAACACAGAGATATAGAGAAAGAATGAGAGTGGGAAGTAATTAGGGTTTATGATTAAATTTGGTGGGGGTAGGTTAGATGGATATAGGTTTTGTACGTAAATTAATTTAATTTTATAATATTATTATTAATATTAAATTAATATATGATTTTTATATAAATAAACTTCAAATCTGATTTTTGAAATTGAATCTTAAAAGATATGGTTGAGTATAATTTCCACTACAAATTTACTACTAATTGACCCACCTACCTATCGCCCGAAACCCAAACATCCTCACATATGTGGAAGGTTAAACAATACAAAATCCCCTGCCTATTGGGCGTGTTGTTGAAATTCTCATACCTTTTAAAAATAACACGACACGTCCTTGTTTGAAACCTTTAGTATGAAATACCTAATGCTGTCCATTTTCTCAATAAAAAAATTATGAAGTGAAGAATATATTTTCTCAGTTAAATATAACAAAAAGAAAGTAAGAAGAAAATATGAAAAAAAAAAAAAAAAATTAATTGTGACTATAACCCCAAATGTTTTAAAAAAGAACAAACGAGTACAACAAAATTATTAAAAAACTAAAAATTACAATTATTATAATCAATAAAAAATAAAATTAAAATTAAAATCTGTACCCCACCAACTACTTCCATCTCCTTCCCTAAAAGCCATCTTTCCTCGAGCCTGTTCAAAGCCCAAATCCAGCCTACTCCCAAGCAATTAACCAATTTTTGAATGGTGGAGGAAATCCTAAAGAGATACCACTTCTTCGTGAATTTGAACTTAAAAAATATTTCTGGAGATATCAATTTCTCCGGAGAGACCGATAAGATATTCGTCGACACAATTGTCACCTCCACATTGATAAGTTCATCTTGTGCTCTTCTTCTTCGTCTTCTCACATCAACTGCATCAAGTAAAACAATGGTTAGATTCAATTATAATACTCACCACTATACTACAACCACAATATCAGTTAAACATAGGCTTCTTTTACCCAATGTTCTCATCGTGGACCACACATACTTGTTTCGGCAGCCTCTCAATTTCACATGTCAAATCCTCCACCACCATCATTACCAGCCGCCGGCCTCTACCGCCATCATCGGCCACCCCTTTCTATTTAACTATTATAGTTGTAATTTCTATTTTTTTAATAATTTATTTCGGTTCGTTTGTAATTTTTTAAAACGTTTGAGATTATACTTGCAATTAATTTTATTTTATTTTTTCTTCTTTTTTAATTTTTTTAAGTGAGAGGATATGTTCGTCGTTTCACAATTTTTTATTAATAAAATGGACGGTATGGAATATTACGCACTAAAGGTTTCAAAATGGACGTTTTGTGCTATTTTCAAAAAGTTTGGTGATCTTCGACGACATGCCCAATATATAGGGGATTCTATGTTGTTTAGCCTAAGTGGATATAACGGAATTCAATTCTTCCCAAATTCCAACCAGTGTGATCCGCTTCTGCATATTGGTAGAATTTCATTCTCATTCATCCCTTTTATCCCTAGTATATTACATTCACACACTTTTGTATTTACATGCATGTTTTATTTTATTTTTTCTCTCTCTTTTTGTGTTTGATTATACAATATTTATCCCGTGTTAAGTTATATTAAATTTTAATATATTTTTCTATCTTCTTTCAATCACACATTTTTCAATAAAATAATATTATACATACACTCAATCTATTTCTTAATTTTTTAACCAAACATTTTTCAAACTATATTTATTCGATTGAGCTAATGTTTGATGGCCATTATTTAGGAAAAATTATAAATAATGAATTTTTTTTTTTTGGAAAATGTATGGTTAAAAAATAAAGAATTTTTTTTGTTTACGTGCAAAATATTTTCTTGTGTGAATGTATGGTTTAAAATGAATATAAAAATTAAATAATTTTGTTTTAAAGGGAGACACGTGCTTTATTTGATTTTAAAGGAGCCTAAACAAAGACTTAATCTTTATATAGCTTAAATTTATTGCATTTAATTTCAATATGAAAAAGAAGATCAAGGAACTTTTGAATTACCTCTCTTCGATAAATTTATAATATTATTTGTGCGTCGATTTTTAATTTTGAATATTCTTATCTAAATAGTGAAAAATGATATGAGTAGCATCCTAAAGTTGAAGTTGAAGCTTTTATCTGAAGAAAAAAAATTGAAAATATTTTACTACATTTTTCAGGTGCCATTTTATATTTAATAGTAGTTTTGCTTCTTGCTAAGCTTACGTTTGGATACAATTTTATAAATACTTTAAAAATTCAATCAAAGGCAAAACATTCATAACTATTATCCATTATATCTATAAATTTCGTGTATTTCTTGGGCTTACTACTATTTTTCTTAGGATTATTAGCACAACACGTCTCTATGTTTGGAGTTCAGTGTGCAAAACTCCTTACGTTTCAATTTTTAACATTTTCGTCCCTATTTCCACCTTTTATTAGGGAAATCGTCACTTTCATCCATTTTCTCAATAAAATGACGATTATACCCTCTTATTTTAAATATAAAAAAAGAAAAGAATAAAAAAAGAATAAATTGCAACCATACACCAAAAATTTTCAATGAAATGCAAATAAATAATTAAAAAAACAAAACAAAAATCATCCCCTTTCTCTTCCACCGCCACTTTTCACTTGCCGAAAACACCACCCAATTGCCACCTTACCACTGGAAACCGCCACCACCACATAGCCCTCCATCTCGTCGTCACAATACACTCACCTGCTCGCCCAAACCCGACCTGACCTGACTGCAGTTGGCAGCCTAAACCTCCAACTCACAAACATTATACCCGACGGCACCATGACTTCCGACGACTCTCACGGTCGTGGCCTACCACCAACAGGTTCCCCTTATCAAGACGACCAACCTAAACCATGGTCAAACATCAACCAAAACAACCTCCAATCGATCTGCTGTGACTAATTTTTTTTTTTTTTGTTGCAATCGCGATGTGCGAAGAACCAAATCTACCTCCTTCAATTCCCTGTCGCCCAAAGCACGGTGATCTAAATTGGCCTCAGTCGAACCTCCAACAGCCATAATCGACAATGGGTAATGATCAAATTGTTCCAATTATCCTTCCAATCAATTCAATTTTTAGATAAAAAAACAACCAGAAACCGTGCGGATGGTGAGGAATATTTTCACAAAATTGATGGGTTCTGAATGTTACAATAATCCAATTCATCTGGAGGAATTCAAATTGAGACACAAACATCCATGGGTAAACTGCTAATTGCATCAATTACACAACCAATTATTCAATTTCGACTATGAGATATTACATGTGGGTGCTAGACTTGAGATTCGAATTCCAAGTTTGAAGGTGGTGGCTGATGTGGAAATTGGAATGGTTTGTTGAATGAACTGTATATAAGGGTTCGTTGAAAATTACAGAGACGGTGGGCGAGCAGGTTAGTGCGTCGTGACGGCAAGATGGAGGGCTATATGGTGGTGGTGGAAGAGAAAGGGGATGACTTTTGTTTTTTTATTTTTGGTTTTTAAATTATTTATTTGGAATTTATTTGTATTTTATTGAAAAATTTAGGAGTAAGATTGCAATTTATTCTTTTGTTTTATTTAAATATGATGATATAATTGTCATTTTAATGAGAAAATGGATGAAAATGACAATGAAACGTGAAAGTAGGGGTGAAAATACAAAAAAATGAAACGTAAGAATGTTTTGCACACTGATCCCCAAACGTATGGACGTTTTGTGCTATTAATCTGGTATCTTAGTACGATGGATAGATCTCATTTTGTAATTGATCATAGTACGGATGGGTAGATCTCACTTCCCACATGCCATAGGGACAGCCCAAACACAGGAGAGAATGGGTCAAAAAGTGCTTGGATTCACCTTAACTGAGCAAGGACGTCGGTTGCACAAGTTAATGAATGTTTTGTCATGGCTACGGAGACTTCTAAGTAGAGACACCGGTGCATTTGGAATGCATTCAATAAGACCACCAGAAATTTAAGTTAGTAGTATGAATCTCACGTTAAATAAATTTCACTTGATCAACAAATGCACCTCGGGCGCACCAGTGTCATCCAATCCAAACGACAAAAATAAAAAAAGATAACAAAAACTGTTCACAAAGTAAACAGTTCTTATAATGCATCTGAAACTGTTTCATATCCATAAATCTCGAGTCCCAGCACGAAAGCTGAATGCATTTAAGACTGATTGATCTCTCTCGAACCACCATTGTATGAACAGCATAATAATTTCAACACTTGGAACAACAGATGAAAAAGAAGCTCCTCCATATACTAAAAGGTGCATAAGTTCTTATTTAAAGAGTTTCCAGAACAAAGTGAACTATTCACCTATCAAATGAATGGAAACAACAGGAACCATCCTTAAAGAGTTCAAAGTACAGCTATGCGAGAAAGGAACAGGACTCAATAGTCTGCCCCTCATTTACATCAAAACAGAAGTGTTACAGATAATTGAGGCTCTAGTATCATTTTTTCATCACCAAGAAAGTGGGTTTCCATTTTTTTTTTTAGAATCTACCAGAAACTCAAACATTTATACAGACTTTCTAGCTATCCAATTTCCGGTTCTATGCTGACAACTTAAATAATAACTGTATACCACAATTTCAACCTTGAGTAGAATACTGGGAGGTGCACCCAATATTTAAGTCACAATATTAAGTGGCATCAGCTGCTGTTCTGAACTGGCTGTGTTGTACATCTGTCCTCGGAGTCGTGGGACGTGGGAAACTTTCTTAAAGAACGGTACTGTAGTCGAATATTTTCTCCACTCTCAATAATCTTAAGCAAATACCTGTGAGAAATGCACTTGATCACCTTTTAGGAGAAATTTATAAACTATTCTGCAATAAAGAAACCAGTTTTTTTTCCAGTGGAGATGTTTATTTGACATATTACAAACGAAAGTCGGAGATGGTTAAGAAAATATGAACTTTATCAGAATAAACACAACAGTGGCTAACTTTTTCCCTGTAAAGTTTTCATGTATAGCTGGAAGTGAGGGGTTTGGGATTTTTTTGCTGCTGCTTTTGGTGTTAATGATAAAGCAAAAGCCCTTGTATTGGTATGGGTCTCTATGTGTAAGAGATTGAAGAGTCTTCCTGTTTCACTATTCGTTCTCACTTGGAAACAAGTACTTTCTGCTCGAATTTTAGTTCAGTGGATTGAGAATATCTTATCCTCCACTAATTCTGAATAGAGTCCTTTATTAAAAAAATGTTGTTTCTTATTATGAAAAAAAAGAAGCCATTTATTTTGTAGTTGTGCATTATAAAGAGCCAACTATCTCAATGGAACTGGAGAGCTACTCAAAATCTGGGAAAAATTGAAAACAATGATATAAGAGTTTTGATGCCAAGTTTCAAACAGTGCTTTATTCTATACCAAGTAGATATCAAAAGGAATTCTGAAAGTTGTAATAAAAAAAAGGCCAAGCAAAACACGCACAACAAAAATGGTTTTAGTGACACTACAGATTATGATACGACTATAAAAATAACACTCAGGTGAGACTAAATTGCCAAATAGCTGAATGGATTATACGTAATATCAATTTAATATCTAACAGAGACTAAATTGCCAAATAACTGAATAGATTATATGTAATATCTATTTATATCTAATAGCTTTTTCAATCTAAAGCATTGGTTTGGTCTCACACGATGATTAAACAAGCATCACAGTCAATGTGAAAACTAAAGTTATTTTGTCTTTTACGAATTCAAAGTTTCATCATCAAGCTATAGCATGTAGGCCTGACATTACCCGTTGTTAAATTTGGTTAGCATTTTTATGCCATACCACCATACTGGTTTCCCATAAGCAAAACCAGACTCAATATACATGACTGAATAGAGATAAAGTGACTTGAGATTCTCGTGTATTATGCAAGCACAAAAGTTAATTAGCTGAACTGATGTATACTTTAACATCATAACGTTCAGGCAACTAACCAGCCATTAAGACACGCTGATGTTATCACTGCTTCCTTGCCAACAAATTTATCAGGTGTCCTCCTGTTTCCCTGCATAATTTTTTCCACATTTACATTTGCTATAGATATCGTGGAACTCAACAAAAATGACAGCAACGAGTTATGAATTACTCGCCTTAATAAGAACCTTCTCATTCACTGAAAAAGGATATTGTACACCTTTATGTGACCCATTTTCAGGAGGAACATCTCCATTTTCCTGCAGAGTTCAAAACCCAAAAGCGTTCACTATTTAAGCACGCTAAAATGGAGCATTATGTTACTTCAATGCCCATATGCGTCATGCGGGTTTTGACATTTGTGCCAAGAAAAGAAGCAAAGTAATTTTGCAGCAGTTCTCAATCGAAATACCAACATTATGAAAGAAATAATGCACAAAAGTTTGGTATATGCTTTATATACTTGTACTATTCTGTTCTATGCAGTATGTTCTGAACTGAAGATGTCATCACTAGAATCTGTGTTACTAAATTCCTTTACGCTTGAGGACTAGTGAGTGCAAAATTATGGACCAAGTTATCGTGAAGTAGACAAGCTTTTCAAGTTTACCCTGTGGTCACTTGCTTCCTTCCTACGCTTCCGGAGAGCTGCATTGTGAAACAGTCGTCGATCATCCTCTTGCTTCACTGCTGCAGCAGCAGCTCTCAGAGCTGGTGATAAAATCAGCATGACAACCATCAAAAGATGAAAAAAAAAAAAAAAAAAGGGAAAATGTGAAGATCAACAAAAGAACCTATGGATAGGGTAATTGGACCTAGATGGGAGTGCTGAGAGGGTGATAGAGAGAGAGAGATTACCATGATTAGGGATCAAAGAACCCACCTCAATTCCTGCACTGCACAGTGTACATTTTGACTGTGACAGAAACCATGATAATAGTTATAATTCTTGCCTTTGCCATCTAGATGTTTACACACAGCAGATAAAGAGAGAATCACGTAAAATTATCACAATTACTAGTCAAGTAATTTCCAGGTGCGAATTTTTCATCTCATTTGGAATGCAAATAATTGGAAATATAAGAAATATCTACACACTGACAACTCAAACTGGATTCCAAGCTATTAGTTTTAACAGACAAAAACTCCAGGTACTATGCCTAGCCTCTTATTCTTGTTTCCTTAATTCTCTTCCCTTCTGTACTTCTTCACCATGCTGAAACAATTGGTGGTAAATATAACAAGTACTGCACACCCATTCTGATGTTTCACGTCGACACAGGTGTGGCATCCTGAAGTGTGGAGTCCACATAACACAGCATATTTGCCACATTTTTTTATATCATGCAATTGTAATTCAGGTACAGCTTAATCCAGTTGTAGATCCATTTGCAGGCACATTGAAGCTGATGTCATTGTAATGAAAAAGCTAGTTGATGATATTCTGTTAAGATCACCAGTTGCTCTCTCATTTTATTACAACATTAAGTGTAGGGAATAAAGTATCAGAAAGAATTGACTAATTTCCTGTGTTCAATTTTCTGTTTCATTTTCAGGTTCTTTGTTTAATCGCTAATATAGATCTGAGATCTTCATTAGAGCCTTGTTCTTTGCCACATCCTATACACAAACACACATTCAATTTCTCTGTGACCCCATCAAGAAAGAGGGATGGTTACAATGGAAACTCATATTTCAGAGACTTTCCATTATGTAAAGCTGAAATTGGCCTAGGCTTTTGTTTTGAGAATCCATAAAAGTTTGTGAAGTTCCTTCTGCCACCTTTTACGTCAGCTAGCTGCAGTCTTAGAAACGACCTAGCTGCCTACTTCAGTGAGAAGATCAATGACAAAAGAAATTAGAGAAACAATTAGCTAATGCCTACCCTTAACCATAAACAAACAACATATATTATGTGATGTGTCATGTCATACTTCACATCACAATTGATGCTTTGCGATAGTCCAGTTCCTTACTTTGAGTAACCAGCACTATCAAATGCTTTGAAATTTCCACGTGAAACCCTTAAAAGAAAAAAGGATACAAACTACATAAAAATATTGTTCTACTTACTGTTTCTATAACCCGTCTCAGCATGACACCACCAAATGAATGTCCACATGAAACAAGCATAGCATCTTCAAGGAATGCACCACTGAAACATCCCCAATCATGATTAAACATAATTTAATACTAAGGAAAAGCAGTATCTATCGACTAATCAATTTCAACAAGGAACTAAGCAGTAAGAATTCACAAAAAGGGAAACTTGGAAATAAACAAAAAATAATGTCAGAAATCACATTATAAATTTAGAAGCCTTGTTTATGAGAACCAAAGAAGAATTTAGATTCAACCAGAGTTACTTTCCAAAAGAAAGACCTTTAAGATCCACAATAAATAGTCATAAAGAAGATCTGAAGAGGAAACAATTAAAATATATCTTTTGTTCAGCGAAGGTAAATCATGGACATAGCATTCTTGGAAGCACTCATCAAATTATGCATTTTTTCTAATAAAGTAACCTACACTTTGTTTATTCTGAATACCAGAAACAATATACTTTTCCCTGCTCAAGGAATACGAACATGAAAAACATACACACTGGTTGCACAACAACTTCTTGTTCACAACTTCTCTGAGAGAGGTGCTTACAGGATTCTAAGGGTGATGCCTACTTCTCTACTCCTTGCTTGTGATTCATGCTAGACATTTCACAAATTGAATTTTATTTTAGTTAGAAATTACCTTCCTAATTAGCAAATTAAGTCTTTGTTTAGTATTGCTGTAAATTTTTAGATAATTAACTTTTGTGGTACTGAAGAATCAGTTGCACAAGAATCAATTAAATGTTTGGTAAACTTTTATTTCAAAATTCATGCATGTTTCAAAATTAACATTTGAGCATTTGGCAAACAATATTGTTTTTGTAACACCCTGAACATTCATGTTTTTCCACTTAGAATCTTGCTGAAATATTAGAATGTTTAAGACCAAAATGGAACATTTGCATATTAAGGGATTTAAGTGGAAACATTCGAAAATAACCTTTGACTGGGAGATGTATTAAGTCTAGGATGGAGAATATTAATTCTAAGGTTTATATTCACCAAGAACTTGAAATGAAATTATTAGAACTAAACAAGAGAATTTAGAGAGAACAAGGAGGACTAAAGTGAAAGTAATTCGAGACATTGATTATTCGGGTTAAATATTCATATTGGAGAGTTGGAATTTATATATCGATATTTGGCTTAAACTGTAGCCCATACATAATAATGTTGAAAAGGTTCAACAAAATGTCAATTTGGAAGAACCAGCCCCCGGATTAAGCAGTCTAAAGTAGTTTATAAGGGGCTTAACAATATTTTTTAGTAGCTCATTACCATCTAATTTTGGGTCAGGGAAAAGAAGAAATATTTACTACATTAGTGTGTGATCGTAATTAATAAAGGAAAGTTATAGTTTATTGGAAAAAGCGTAAGTCGAGAGAGAAAGTCTATGATGATACACGCACATTAATCTTGGAGAGGATAAACACAAGATATGAGAGATATGAGTGGAAAGAGAAAATGTGGATATAGAAATATATATTTGCCATAGTAAAATTTATACTTACTTTTAGAACAAAATATAGTATTATTAAATATTTATCTAAGAAGTTATTCTCATAAAAACTAAGTTTCATAAAAACTCAAAAACAAGAAAATTAAAGCATGGTCTATATAGTAGGGAAAAAATCAAATAGAAGATTACCGGCAGTCCTAGACACAAGGAATTAATTTTATTCAGGAACGTTAAAATTGGTATTTTGATGAAGGATAATAGGAGAAGCTAAATGTAACGACCCGAGTCTCTGTATGCAAGTCATTATATCATACATAATGTTCGCTTTGAGTGGGTCTATGTCATCTTCCCCCTCATGGCGTTCTATCGCGTCCCCTAGGATTCCAACCCAAAATCTCTGCCTAATGAGAAACTTAAATTAAATCATGGTACCAATTGGACAACACGATAGAAAGTCGTGAGGGGGTAAGTGGGCATAGGCCACCCAAAGCAAACAGTACGTGCCCGAGTCTCTATACTCAAGTCGTTAGTTTACACGTACTGTCCTCTTTGGGTGGGCATATGCCCACTTAACCCATCACGAATTTCTATCGCGTCCCTTTGATTCAAACCCAATACCTCTTCCTATAACGGGATTCAACTCAAGTCTCTCATTAGGCAAAGGTCTTGGGTTCAAATCCAGGGGACACGGTAGAAATCCGTGAATGGTTAAGTGGGCATAAGTCCACCTAAATCAGGTAGTACGTGTAAACTAACGGATTGGGTAAAGAGAACCGGATCGTTACAAAAAACAAATTTTTTTCTAACGACTCTGGTCTCTATACCAAAACCGTTATATTATACGCACTATCCGCTTTGATTCGAACCCAAGACCTCTGTCCAATTTATACCTGGATTCAACTTAAATCTCTCATTAGGCAGAGGTCTTGGGTTCGAATCCTGAGGGACACGATAGAAATCCGTAAGGAGTTAAATGAGCAGATTCCCACCCAAAGCGGACAGTACATATGATATAACGGCTTGGATATGGAGACTCGGATCGTTACACTAAAAGAAGAATCGACCAAAAATGAAAAAATCGGCCAGCTTGAAACGTAAAGAGTGAACAAGAACAAATTTAAAACAAATAGAAAAAAAGGCTGACCAAACTTACGATAACGGATCTGACAGAATTCTTCTTAGTGATGGTTCCCTATTCAAATTATCTCCAGAGACCTGTTGATCCATCTGCAAAAGAAGACATCATCACATGCTGCAGTAAAATCATGCATCTTCATTTAGAAAAATAAGCCAACAAATGAAGGAATTTCACATCTCAAAAAGTAAACCAATCCAAAGCTTCATATCTCAGAAAAGAAATATAATCCCATTGGAGTTTAAAAAGGGGAAAAATATTGCCAACAAACTCTAGTACGAATAACATATGAAAAGCAACAGACTTACTAAAAAAACCATTATTATGAGCATAGTAATAAAATCATTAAATCAGACATGAGGCACCAAACACCTTTCATTGGTCAAAATATCAAGCTTGCGAATTATATGTAATGAAAGGAACGGAAAAAAAGGAGGAGATATAGAACCACAGAAAATAATTTAGATAATAGTACATTTTGATGTAATTAACCATAATAGTAATAATCTTGTATGTTTAAGACAGGCACAAAGTAGTCCTATAATTTGTGTTCTTTCAAAAGTTGTATTCTTTAGAGAGTTGCTCCAGAAAAGTGCTTACATAAGCATTATCATTCTTGTTGTGCAGTACATCTTCCTCAGTAGAAAGATCATCCATAAACTGGCTTACAGAGACTGGCACATAGCTTTGAGGAATTACGTGCCCAGCTGCAGCAATTGGAGAACAATCCAATATGGCATTGCCCTGAGGCATGAGCCTGAATGCCAATAAAGTCCTAGGGGGAGAAAGTCAGCCTGTCAATTAAGTTACCCTTAATAGCTGAAGAAATTCATATCCTATAAGTCAAACCATACTTTGTGACATGCACCTACCTTCCACCACTAGCAGAGCCTGAAGAATTATCAGGTGCAGCCCGATAAGAAGCTGCAGGCCGAAGGCCAGCAGTGGCATGGCTGAGAGCCTTCCCCGTGAGAAGTAAGAGGTCCCCATGGACCAAGCTACTATCCGCTAGGTACCAACGACCATTGGGGTCACAAACCTATTTGTCAAAAGAAGAACTGACAAATGATTCATGGAACAGAATATTTATCCCAAAATATCACAGGGTCCAAACCAACGGGTTTTGTGGGAAAAAAATATGAATTGGAACATACATGGTGAGAAACTAAATAATTACTGATGATAACACGCATGCGAAGATACCTGAAGACCAGGGGCATCAGATGAAATCAGCGTCAACAATCCTTTCTCTACTTCTCCACTCGCTGCAATCTTCCCTCCCCCAATAGCTCCTTTTCCATATTGTGACGACGTGTGAGAGTGCATAGCAACAAGCACCGATGAAGATGCTTCATTAGCAGGCAATGGGCGATCATCAAGCAAGTGGTTAAAAACACTGCAGGACATGTCATGTTCAATATACTCATCGTCAAACAATAAAAAGCCATCATAATAAGATTTTTACTGTTCTTACTCGCTTCGCAAACGAAGATGCCTTGCAATTGCACATAAAGCAGCACAAGCTGCCTTTCCCATGCATCTAAAAACATCGGCCATGCATGGAGGAGATGAATCCACATCTTCTAAAGGCCTATCACAAGAAAAAATGGCATTATAAGAGACAGATAAACCGAAAATGAAAAAGAAAGCAGCCATTTTTTAGAATGAGGAAAAAAGGCAGCAGCATAAAAGCAAAGATAAAACTACATGACAGTGTTCAAGCAGGAGTTGGCTGGGTCCTTCAATAGCAAACATTTTTGGGGCTTGGAGTTAAAAGTATTTAAGCAGAAGACAAGGAGTTTTACCCAGTACAATGAACAGAATCCCCAACAGACAGTATAAGCTTTATATACTACGGGCCAATTCCCTATGATGTGGCGGTTGTTCATCTCATTTTAACAGTGTCTTGACTTGGAGCCTATAGTATAGTGACATGGCATTAAAAATGCCAGGGCTAAGGTTTTTTAGACTTTGCTGTGTACATTTCTGTATTCCAACCCCAAACCAACAGATTTCAGATTTTGATCAAAACCAAAAAGTAGGTGTTTTACATTATTTTTTTTTTGCAACTGTTTACCAGTTTCGTTTCCCTCATTATCCTTTATTCAACTTACTGGATTTTCCTCAGAAAGAAGCTCACGGCTGCAGTTCTTTCGATGTTACAACAATTGAAACATAAGACAACAATTATGAGATGTTGTTATTCCTTCCCACATTTCCAAATTTTTCCCTCAAATCTTTATTTTCCGATAATGTGTGTAAGTGGGTTCATCATAAACAAAGTAATTCCGCCATGAGTGGAATTCCAAAAATTACCTTCCAGCCCGGTACATATAAACCCCTCGACCACCCTTACCACTCTGGGACCGAGTCCGAAAGTAGAACCGGGAAGCCTCAAGGGCACAGCGGATCAGGGCCATGTCATCAGTGCCAAGCTCAATAACGGCGGCGTTGTGCCTCATGAGGGAACCCGACAAGGCATCAACGGCCTTAGTGTAGGACCCAACAGGGGCCCCATCATAGGGCAAAATGTCAGAGAGTCGAATCCTGGCGGGTCCATTCGAGTCAAGAGAAAAAAGGGTAGGCGAAGGCAGCTGGTGGGGTGACCTAACAGAAGGAGGAGTAGAATTGATATGATGGTGTTGATGTGAAGGAGTAACATGAGCCGTCTGATGCTGATGCATCATCATCGCTATCATCGATCATTATTGTGTAGACATATGTGTGTATGCATAGAAGAAGATTATTGGTAATATTTGGTTTTGGTATTTTGCTGTATGTTTTTGGGGTTTAATTTGCAGCCAGGTATCAGTCGAGCTGAGGGAGATGGAGGAATGTTGAAGACTGAGAGAAAATTTGTAGCATTGGTCCTCAATCTTTAGTACTTGTAGATATTAGTATCCATTTTGTCCTTCTTCTACAATTGGCTAACATCAACAGAATTACAATTGATAAACAGTGTACTACATTTAATTATCCAATGATCTCAGGGCCTTATTTGGTTTAGCTAAAAATCATAAAAATTATGAATTTTATGAAATGTATGGTTAAAAATGAGTTCGGAAAAAAAAATTAAATGAAAACCAAACAGAGCTAAAATCACGTTTCTGGAGTGATTATATACGTTTAAAACCTTTGAATAGAAAGTGATTTAAATACTTATAAAGAAATTATAAACATTTCACCTAGACTTGAAATAAACAGCATTACTTATTGTAGCGACGCTAGATTGGATTAGTTTCAAAGGACAATCGGCCGAAGTTTCGTTAAAATTTAATGCTATTTTTTTTTTTTGAAAGATAGAAGGGCTAAAGCACGAAGTCACCATACCACCTCTCGTTGATGGTAGGGGATATTGGCCTTTTCATTAGTAAATTATTGGAATTAGTGCATTTTGTAGTTAAATATTTTTATATTAAATGAAAACATGAATTTTATTCATTTATTTCAAATTTTCCATATTATATTATCGACCCATAGTTAATGAATTTATGTGTACATATATAATATGAAGTTCGACTGGTCATATCATTATTTCAACGTTAATTCATATTGAAGAACCATAAGAATAAAGTGAACTTGTCGAGTTCATTGGATGTACAACCTAGCATGACCTTATATGATTTGAGTGGTGCCAAGTCGAGTTACTTCTTTACTACCAATCACGTATATACCAACATTCTTTATTTAGAGTGTCTTTAAACCACATTATTTTGGAAAAAATGTATTCTGAAATAGTAGATTGATGGAGAATTTGTAATTGAAAAAAAAAGTAAAAGTCATTAATGTGATGAAAAATATTATTTTATTGAAAAATGTGATTAAAAATGAGTAGAAAAATAAGAATAAAAATTTTAATGTGTACCAAACAGGGGCTTAATAATTCTTATTATTAGTCAATTATATGATTTTCAAATTTTCAAAATAGAAAAATTTGAATATTTTTCAAAGTTTCAATTTTCAACTAAAGAAATCTTAATAAATAAAAAAATTTATAGGAACATCATACGTGCTTTTGAAGTTTGCAACAAAATAACAAATCTTAAGACCATTATTACATAATGTAAATAGTACCATAACTTAAATCTTATTTAATTATTTAGATAAAGTCATTTTTATCTTTTGTACAAATAAAATCCTTTAAAAATTTAAAATTAAAGTCAAATGAAAAGTTTTTTTAAAAAAATAATAAAAAAATTAACAAGTTAAAGTCAAATAAAAGACTAAAAATATAAAAATAAAAACTAATAAAGCGACACTAGGAAAAACGAAAAATAAGAAGAAAAAATTCAACTGTTTAGAAAGAAAAAAGGTCTAAGTGCAAAGTAAGGCGTTTTACCCGAGATTTGCGCATAAGCAAGCTTTTTAAAACACTGGTACGTACCAATTATGTGAATGCTAAAGCATACACACTGTCAATCTACATGCAAGCATTGTACCTGGAAATAAATTTATCTTAGCCATCTTATCAAAATAAATCAGGAGTAGAAACTACAAAAATATACAAGATGGACGGGCTTGCTCCAAAACCCTGAATTCATTCCCTCCCTAGAGGATTCTGACTTATAATTGCCAATCTATAGGAGAGGTCCCCATTTTCTCCAAAATCTGGTTTGTACGAGAAAAATGCCTGAACATAAGAGTTGAAATTGAAATTAGTAGCAACAAAACATGATACCTATACCAAATTACTATATACACAAATCCCAGAAATAAGTAGATGTAATCACATAACAGTAAGCTAAATTCCAACATGATACATTCAGAAGTTCCATATTTGTATGCACCACTCCCTTTATTTTGTTTAGGCAATGGAGCATAATGTTATAAACAACGCGTGGAAGTTCAATTTCAAAAATTCTGAGTGGTGATATTATTGCAGGACATGATATGCAACCAATATCAAACTAGGCAGCCAATGAAACACAAACCTGCATCCAAAGAAGCCCCTGTTTGCAGATAAACCAGAAGGATGTGCTGCTTTGAGAACATGGTGCTTTGTCTCATCGACCAACCTGTACCACATCTTCGATTAGATGCATCAAACAATACAATAGCTAATTTCAATTTTGGAACATATAATATTCACTTATATCCATCAGTGATTCATGGACATATACGTAATTCGAGTAAGATTATGGGAGGCCAGGTCCACTGGGGGAAATGGTGGAGGGAAACAGTAGAACACTGCAAAGTGGAAGCTTTTGGACCTGAAGAAAGGTGAAGAGGGGGATGAGTGACCCTGAGCAGAGGGGAAATGGGAAGAGAAGCTTCTGGACGTGGCAGCAGGCAGAGGGGAAATATGAACTTTATACTCAATACACACGCATGTGGCCCTGGGCAAGCAGATTTATTCACATAATTTTCAATAAAAAATTCTAATTCTGAACTATAATTGCACTAGCATATGGTACATTTTTTTTCAAATTGAAATTGTAGTCTACGAAGCTTTTAATTATATATTTTCCCCTTCGGTATTACAACACAACTTTTCAGTTTTAGCAAACTAATTCTTTATGTGCAACCCCTTTGTACAGCTATCCAGACGTTTCCTAGTGATTGGTGGATCATTCTTTATCAAGACAGTTGTTCCTCTATGTTTATTGTATGACACGAATCTTGACCAAAAAACTAAACTAGCACGATTCTTTCTCAATAGGGAAAAAACTCATTCAAAATCCATGGGAGGCTCATCCTCGCGGCACACATTTTTGGGTATTCGATGAAATTGACCCAAATGCAGCTTTGGTTCAACACGAGACCCTGGCACTAAAATTGATACATTCATAAAAACAGTATGATAACTAAAATGCTTGTACTGATTAAATAGCTTCTTCCCTTACTTTCCCAACTTTCTAACTTCTTTTCACTTCTTTCTCTTCATATTGATGTTCAAATCTGCTTTCTTTGTCTTTTAACTTGAGTCCTCCATTTCTCGACCATCTTTCTTTAACTATGGCCAGGTTTTCCAACCTTACATTCTTTGTCATGTTCTACAAAGCATTCAGTACTCAAAAGGTACACGTTTTTTATTTTGTATTTTTCATATAGCTTATGATGAAATGAAAAAAAGTAAAGGAGTAAGTTCCTTGAATTTACGAATGGATTTCATTATTTCAGGTGCTATCTTCAGGATTAGAGTAAGTTGGACGAAAATTGAGAAGTGTTGCGGACATTTTACATGATAGGAAAATACCTGTAAGTTTAAAAGGCAAGTTCTACCAAATGGTTACCGGACTTTTAAATTATACAATGTTTACAAGATGAATGTTGCATGAAAGATGTTAAGTTGGATTCTTGACCATGCTAAAACAAATAAAATAATAAATGAGAATATTAACCAACAAGTGAAGATGACGCCACTTGAGGATAAAATAAGAGAACGTCTTACGTGGCTGGACCATATCTTGCTCCAGTCAAGGGTTATGCTATCAGAATAGCTACAACAAAATATATATAGAATATTGTGGACTGATCACGAAGGATCCAAATGTGTTAGATCTTCCAGTAGTTACAACTATGGACAGAATGAGTTACGAAAAAGTATTCACATAATCCATTCCGGACTTATTGGGTTAGTTAATTGTTGTTGTCAATAGGGAGTGAGTTGCTTTATCTTAGATGTGAATGTCAGGAGGAGTGGAGTAATGTGGGATGTCAGATGTTGCACTGTCAATGCAACAGAAGAGCTCTTAGGTAAGTTCTTTGTCAAAAGCATCTCCATTGATCATTGGCGGTTGATTTACGTGTCTCGTGTAATGTGATCATGTTTGGCCTTGCGGGGGCATTTTGACTATTGGGCGTAGGCTACAATGTCCACTTTTCCAGAGTGATAATTAATAATGCAGTCATAATCTTTAACTAACTCGAGAATTGCCTTTGTCGCATGTTCAGCTCTAGCTCTTCTAGGTGAAGTAGTATTTCAAACTCTTATCCTTATAAATTTCACAATGTTTCCAATAGAGATAATACCTCCAAGTCTTTAACACGAATAGCCGCCAAATTGTGTTTAGGGTAATTCCTAAGAAGCACCGACAAGGACACGAGCGCCCAACACGTATCGTGTCCAGCACGCTGATACGCGATTTTTTAAAAAAGTTTCGACACGATATGTCACCGACACATTGATTAAAATATTATCTTTTTAGTTTATTTTTTGGTTATTATGAGGAAGAAAAGGTATTTGACTTCTTATATAAGTTTGATTTTTTTATTGAAGGGTAAAATGGTAAAAAATTGATTCAAATGAAATTTTACATGTTTCTTTTGTCGAAGAATACAGCTGGAACAAAAAAATACTGGTACATTACATACACTAAAAGAGAAATTTTATAGCTGGTGGGCCCAACAATTTAAAAATTGCATTAGTTTAGATAAAACTTTTCATTTTCTTAATTTTTTAAAACCCAACAGTCTCTTCATTTCCTTTTCTTTTCTCTCTTTCTTCTTTCCTTCCCCAGACAACGACTTCTTCCCGGACCAGTTGCTGCCTATTGCATTTCTTCCCAGGTATTCAACTGTTACTATTCATTTCTTCCTCCCATCAAAATTTTCTTACTGATTTCTTCAAGCCAGCTGCTTTTTCTTGCCTCCGACACACCTCAAGGAACTCTGACACACGTCGGCGACATGTCTTAAGCGCACCAGCGTCCGATACGTGTCAGACACCGATACAATGTCACCGGCAGCATGTCCGTGCTTCTGAGGGTAATTCTTTTCATACTCCAACCAGCATGAAGCATAAGCAATGAGCCTAACATTTTACATCAAAATACATCCAAAGTCCATTTTTGGAGGCGACACCATACACGACAAACGGAATTGCTAGTATCGAGGCTGTAATCA
Organism: Fraxinus cuspidata; assembly: GCA_903798385.1. NCBI lineage: Eukaryota > Viridiplantae > Streptophyta > Magnoliopsida > Lamiales > Oleaceae > Fraxinus > Fraxinus cuspidata. The sequence goes on from CAIGRP010088585.1 coordinate 31,087, forward strand.
ACTTATCTTTAAGTTCCTGGAAATTGTATTCACATGCCTCTGACCCAGTTAAAAGGTATATGATGCGGACATCATTGAGATTTAATTTTTATTGTTATTGGACTTTATTTATTATATTTCGTATTGTTGGGCTTGTTCTAGCGGGTTTACCCCAACCCATCAAATTAGGGTTTTTTCGCTATTTATATGGTTTTTACATTGTAATTTAGTCGGTTGCTGAATTAATTGAATAAAATTATGTTCGGCGATGGCCGAGTTTTCTCTCTTCCCCTTTTCTTCTCTCTTCTCCCCTCCCCCTTCTTTTTCTTGCTTCTTAATTCTTCCCCGTTCTACATCAGTATACCTTACAGAGTCATTGTAATGACAATATTTGAAAATCCCTTGACGAAACGACAATAATACCCCCACAAGGGGATTACATGTGATCATGTTTGGACATGAAAAGTCACTTAGTTTACGTTAAACAAATATATGAGATTTTTCAATGTGTTCCAGACCTCCTCAGTTTGATCTTTAATACAATCGGCTTGGTTAAGGTCTCTACTCTTCTCCTTTTATCAAGACATCTTGTAAATTATACTTGGATTAAGTTTATATAGATTTCACTTTTAGCCTTAATTGTCACCTAATCTCCTCCTTGTTCCACTACTATCTTCATTAGATGGGTTCTACCCTTAAGACTCTTTAGTATCTCCTCTACTATGTCTGGAATACAATTTGCCACCCCATTCTACTTGTCTACGTCTTTTCTTTTCTTTCTTTTTTTCATTTCTTTAAAACTCTCCTTGAAAATGACCTTTCACACTGCGAGTTCCACCACCTTGTTCTATGAACTCAAAACTCCTTTTAATCTCATAGTAATTGCATCAAGCACCATCAACTGTGTCGTACAGTTATGCTCTCACTATAAATTACCTCACAATCCTTGCTTAATTACCTATCCACCTTCAAGAAGGATGAAATCTATCTTAATACACCTTTGCCTATTTTGACAAGATTCTTTGTTTTTATAGCATGTGTTCACTGGCATCAAATGATAAATTATCCCAAAAGTCCCAAGATAGTGTTGCCTCAATTTTGATCCAAAAGCCAAGGTTCTCACATGCTCTCTAACTTCAGTTACATTTTCTAATTTCCCATGCAACCTGTCTTATGTCCTCCAACAAATATCTTATCTGAACTAGGGATTGCATGCACGCTCATACAAATCTTCCCAGAATTGTTCCTTTGTCGCTAATCAAATTTTATTTGCAAAGCATACATGATAACAGCACTAATAAACCATTGTCTTAAAAAATGTCTGATTAATAAAACCATACTACCGTCCAATTTTACTGTTCATCTTTATTCAATTGAATAATTACTCCTTTGCCATCTCTAATCTATTCATCATCCATATACCAAAGTTCATATCCCATGCTTTTGCAAGGTAACTGTGAATTTGTTTCCTACGGATCATGTCCACTTGTTTTAATGATTTTTCCCTAACGTGTGAGACATTTTACGTAAATGAACTTTGCTAGTTTCTTTTGCGAGACTCACAAGTTTGTATCTAATTGACGTGACATTAGATGAGCCAAACATTTTAAAACAGACTACAAATACCATAACAAACTTCAAAGTCAGTCTGAAAGTCTGAATCAATTGTGTTAGTAATGGAAAGTACCTAGCTTTTGCCTGGGCATAGTTTCCCCAAAGAAGAAAAACAACCCCTCTTTTCTTCTGTGAAATTGTTTCAATGACAGCATCAGTGAATAGTTCCCATCCCTTTTTGGCATGTGAATTTGCCTGATGTTGCCTAACTGAAAAATAAGTTACAAAGCAAGAGAATACAATAGAGTCAAAGGTAAACATGAAAATAGAAGAGCTCTCGTGTAAACTAAAAAACTTGAGAAGAAAATTAAGATATGGGATCAATAATCGACCACCCAAATTTATCTTTAAGTGACTTGCAGAGTCCTTTCTCTCAAACTAAAATCCAGGAAACAAGACATCTTTGAAAATGCCATACTTACCATCCAACCTATGTTAAAATCTCCCAACTAAATTTGAAATTTTAGAGCTGCAGGAAAAGGCAACTTGTTGCCTCACTTAATCTTGTGAAAATATGGCACATCTAGAAAATATAACAAAAGAGTTTATAGAAATCTGAAGTCAGAGTATAAATGAAAAGAAATGAACATACCAGTGAGAACAGCATTTAGCAAGAGAACTCCCTGCAATATCACTGTATTAACATCATGGAACTACTTCTTAAGATAAACAGTATGTTTTAAATGCAATAAAATTGATTCAGACATTTTCATAATCAAGCAAAGATATAACTAGTCCAGCACAATTAGCAACAAGCAAACTAGACATAACTATACAACCAGCAACCTTATTCAAACCTCTTTTACACCCAGCACTAATTCATAGGCACAAAAAGATAAGATTCAATACAGTAGAAATGGTTTTCAACAAAGAAACATGCGAAGACGTATAAAACTTCTCGCAGGCTGGGTCGTAGCAATTATAACCCTTCTTTGTTGACAAAAAATCATTGAAAATACATTTTAGCATTCTGGAGTAAACTTTCAAAATATTTAGGCGGGAACAGGAGAAAGCATCAAAGCAAAATAAATAAATAAATAAGTAAAATTGACCACACAGACATTGAATTTTTGTAGTTCAAGACTAGAATTCAATCCAATGGTTAAATGAGAAGCAGTTAGTTTGGCATTCCCAAGTATGCTTTTGACAAGTTACTTTTGCATATCAAGGCTCAAGTGAGTTATAGGTGTTTACTTTTCTTTTGGGGATAAGTGAAAAGTTGGTCCCCAATATACGAGGTTTAGCAACTTAGTCTCTGACCTTTAAATCTGAGCATTATGATTATCAATCTTTAGTTATTGTTGTACAATTTGTCCTTATACGTGGAAACCATCAATTTGACTATTAAAATGACATGCAAGGCGTGTGAGGCATTATTGTGAGGGTAAAATGGTTAAAATATAAATAATTTCTATAATAAACAATAAAAGGTGAAATGGAAAAAAAGGAATGGAAAAGAAAAAAGAAGAAATGAAAATTAAAAATATAAGACATCATTTTTGGACCTTCTACTACTAGCTCTACTGAGATTAACACTCACTATGCCTTCCGCACCGTCTAAGGCTCCTCACACAATCACAAGAAAGTGAAGTTCATCCAACTTGAACTCAAATATTGTGGCCGAAAATAGTTGAAACTCTAGAAACAGAATGGAAAAGAAGAATTCAAGTGGCAGATATACGGAGAATAAAGGTTAATTTGTTATTATTTTTATTGCTTAAACTAAAAAAAATATGGTATGAAATGAACCAGAATGCATAAGAACCTGTTTCTTATTTTACGCCTAAAACAAATGTTTATTTTTGCATGCCTATAATTAAATTTCCAACACAATCTCCATCAAAACATGCAATTCATTTCCAAGATGTCTCTAAATTGTCAATAATTTTAATGTCACCTCATTCATATAAATGGCAACACATGTTCGTCACTCTTGAGCATGCAGCTAACTAAATTAATTGAATTAAAAAATCAAAAGGTTCTGGAATCAATAATCACTTTTCAGGGAGATCAATGTTATAAAGCTATTATAATTATTACAAAAATAATTGGCAAGATCTTGACTTTGTGTTAAATAGAGCAAGAGTCAAACGTGATAATTTAGAGTTCAACCTTTTAATTTTTCGAGCACGGCAAAGATTGATCTTGTTCATTTACTAATCCATCGAATTTGGTTGATCCCATGAGATAGAAACCATGAAGAAGGACTAGGGTTCGTAGAGAGTTCTAGAATTTTATAGAAAATGAGCAGATGAAACTTATATTGTGTAGTATTTACACTCATATACACACTTAGTAACAACACGACTTTATTAGTCAAATAATTATATATACAATGGACTACACAATTGACCAAACTACAATTAACCTACAACAGCACATAATTCTTTACTTTTAGGTTTAGCAAACAAGACAACTCAATACAATATCTTGTAATTAGGTTTGTTTCCGCAGATTTATAAAGAGCACAATTAACAAAATCAAACTTTTCGCAAATAAGTAAACCCAGAATAGAAGAAAAGTAGATGCCAACTTCACAAGATGACAGGCTAGAAGAGCTTGGCACTCGTTAAGTTACAGGCAAGAAGAACCACGTGCCTGTTAGCTGTCAAATAGGGACAAAAATATATACAAACATCAGGAGATGGACCAATTACCTGTACAGCCCATTTTTCCAGATTCCCACTAGAGGGAATTGAACAGCCTAAATCTTGTTGAAGTTCCTTGTAAATGTTTACAAGACTTGAAGGGACCTTCACGCCATTGGGTACAGAGAAAGAGAGACCCATTGCCTGACCAGGTCCATGATATGGGTCCTGTCATAATGTAAAACAGAGCATCATGTACTTTCGAACAATTCCAAAATCTTTAAAATTGAGTTACATTGTAGTTCCTGTCCAAGAAATTGCAAAGAGACACGTGAGAATGCAAGCTGAAAAATCGGAAAATTGGAACAAACAAGAATATAATTGGTCCTCTAACCAGTAAAAAAGCAAAACCACAAAAGTGGAACAAAGTCGCTAAAATAGAAAAGTATATACTCATCAAGACTTCATTTTTCTAATGTAATGTCAAACAGAAAAGAGCCCAGAACTTTGTGAGGATATTATTGATGAAGACAACTAGGCCCAACAGCAATAATAACTTCTATCTATCATGGAATTATCTAATACATGATATTAATAGATAATGGCTGAAATATATTCTCCCATTATTATCAATTACTAATATATGCCAGAAGGTTTTTGTTTTTAATACAAGCAGAATGTACCTGTCCAATGATAACAGCTTTAACTCGGTCAAATGAAGTGGTATTAAGTGCATTAAAGATCAGATTCTGAGGAGGATAAATCGGCACGCTGCCACAACTTATTTCGCTCTCCACAAATTTACACAACTTCTCCGCGTATGGCTTTTCAAGCTCACCTGGAAGCACTTCCAACCACGTCTCCTCCACCAACAGCTCCTTCAGTTTTAGATACCCCACTCCATCAATACCTATTTTCATGCATTCAAGTATATCGTTAAGATAAAAAAACAAAAAAGAATACTAAATGATAATCTAAACAATAAGATCACTTTAACATGTAGCAGCGGAGCTAACCAGAGGCCAATGGTGGCCATGCCCCCCCCCCCCTCCCCCCTCCTCCTTCCCGAAAGGAAGTTTAGCGTTGTTCCATGCATTGGAGAATGAAGCTAGAATGTCGAGATGTACATATCTTTAGATGGCCAACTGAGGAGAGAGAGCTAATTAATTGTCTAATACTACACCCTACGCACACCCAATTTTATTCCCATCAAATTTCAAAAATCTATCATGGATTTCATCATATTCATATGGGCCCAGGTCAACAACTGATGAATAAGTAAATAGGAAAAAAAACACTCCAAAACTTGAACGGGCAGAAAATTTCCCCCAAAAATTCTTTCGAACGTCACCGAGTTAAGGAAAAAAAGATAAATAAAGAATTAAGAAGACATTTTAACCTTTGGAAGTGGATTTGGAGACTACTTCGGAGCAGCGTTTGAGGTTCCTCTTGGATTTGGCAAGGGCTTTGTTGAATTCCATTTTTAATCTCTCCTCCGATGTGAGGGTTGAGGCTGACAATAAAGATGCGTCCTTTGATGATGCAGATGGCGGTGAAAGGGGAGGAGAAGAGAGCATCTTAAGACGCTTTGCTGCTGGTTGCTTAAACAGGTCCATTAGGGTTCTTGAGGAAGAAGATGAACCTTTCATTTGAGCTTTCTCTGAACTGTTTTCTGAGAGTTTAGCCCATCAATTTATTCCCTGGCGGGAACTACTGACCTTCTGTCCCTTTTTGGCGCTTTATGTTTCAATTTTTTTTTATTTCCTTAAGCAATCTCTTAACCTAGGATGTTTGTGTCCTCGTACGTTGCCACTAAATTTTAAATGTTCACATATTAGTCCCTAAAATTAATTTTTTATCTACGGAAATCAATGGCAAGGTTGATCAAGCAGAATCTACATCATGATCATACGGCACAATATAAAATATTGATCAACATAGGGATAAAGTGAGCCAAATCGCCCTTACCATCCTCGGCTTCTACAGTTACACACGGTGACTGTAGAAGCCGGGGACGAGAGATTTTTTTAAGTACAGTAAAGCCACAATATGGTTGGAGTAAATGTTACAAGCTGAAGCATATTATGGAATCTATAATAGTCATCAGCATTCATCCCAGTCACAAAGAAGGGTTAAACTAACTGCTGCTTTGTGGACTCCATTCTCTTCAACAAGCCTGCAATCTCGGATTGCATTCTCAACTTCATGTTGTAGTAATCACAATGTGAATTCTTTAATACCTTAAGTTCTTCCTGTTTTTTCCTCTGCCTTTCTTCTGTCTCCTGCAAACACAGTTTTGCTAGCTTCTCAGCGTGCTCTTGTTCCAATTTCTCGGTTTTCATTCTGACTATATTCCGGAAACTCTCTGCTTCCCTTCGTGCCTCATCAGCTTTGCCCTTGAAAATCCTGGCTTCTGCTTCTTTAATGCGTACAAGATTTTCCAAGCTGTCAAAACCATATTTCTTCGCTGGCTTCACAGACCACTCATCTTCGATTATCTTATTGTTCATGAGAGGAGCGTTAATGTCATTCTGATGGAGATCGATTGGCATCAGCTCCTGTTGTCCACTTGAAGTGCTCATATTGTAGAATGAAGTTTTTGGAGCATGAGAGCTGGACAGTTGCAGAACAGAAGTATCTTTTCCGAGGGATGACTGATTGGTCAAATCTTTTGAAAGAATGTTTAAAGCACCAGACTCGAACAAGCCATCCGTATCTATCAAATAAAAAGCAAAAAGAAGGATTTCATTTGGTCCTTCGCTAATATTAACAAGAGGAAGAGGAACATAGTCATTTCAAAAGAAATTCAGAGAGGAAAATTTCAGGAAGAATTGAAAATTAATAAATACAAGATATTTGATATTATTTAATAAATTTAGAATTCCAATTAAATACAAAGCCACATTTACAGCTTCTCAAGCAAGACGTGAAAAGACTACCTATAAATTTCGACTCATTCTTGCTTGGGGCTGTGCCAGTGATGGATATTTTTCCTACTTAAAATTCTATCTGAGTGCCAATGTCATACTTCAACATACATTGTTCACAAGCTTATAACATTGTCATATAATTCCTCTTGCATAGCTAAATATAATGCTAAAGTTGAAATGCCATGATCTAACTTCAAAACTTCACATTAGTTATTCATAGAACTGATAGTACACCTAATAAATGTGTGTGTGTGTGTGTGAGAGAGAGAGAGAGAGAGAGAGAGACGATGGATTCAGTTTGAATATCCATTTCTTCCCATTCACCAGTCATCAGTCTACTATAAGCTATGTAGATCTTGATCGCGGACTATGTTTTTATTTCATTTTGTCTCATCATTGATCGACTCAAACATCTTAATATCCAGAAGTTGCAACAAATTTTCCATCTACTCAATTTTCAACAAATTTTCCATCTACTCAATTTTCCATTCACCACCTTTTGTGTAATTGGAATAGCATTGTTTGCGGTACATGACATTTAATATATCCGATTTTCAAGTACCACAGAAAAATCCTATTTTTTCATTTTAATGCAAATAATTGTTTTGAGAATCTCATTAACTTACAAGGGACCATGCCATCCTCTATGAAACAAATGAGATAAATGAACATACACATTTGCAATAAAGCATTTCAGAACAAGTGAAAGCGAAAGAAATCACACCTTTAGTAATGAAAAAGTTTGCTTCAGAAGAAATTTGACAATAGCGAGGAACAACTAGTTCAAAGGAGTAAGAAAAGTTGGTTTGGATACTTACAGTTGAAAAACTGGAAAATGAAATTGCAGACATCTGAAGGAGTCATTATTTTGTTCTCGAGCTTGGTAAGCGTCTCATCGGCCTTCACATGCAGCTCCTTGCCTTTGTGATCTTCACTTCCCCTAAAGATTTTCCTCACACAGTCAAACTCTTTTATCATGGTTGTGGCATCCCAATCCTTGGCACAATTCATGAAAACATCCTTAACGAACCCAAACATCTCAGAAGCATGACCACATCCAAGGCAGTGAAACTGCATCTCAGTTGTCCCCAAATGCCCCTTCACGCATGGACCTGGCTTTATGAGATTACTGTGAAGTGCACAGGCAGCATGGCACCAGTGAGAACAAAGGTCACAACCAACCCAACTGCAAGTGTTGTTGGCACAGTCAAAGTTCAAACATACAGGACACATGCATTCACTGCAGAATCCCTGTTTTGTTGAGCAAATTTTGCAGTCACAGTCATCAACAGGTAATGGCCTCTTGCAGTTTATGTTTCGGCACCTTTGAAGTAAGAAAATATCCACCAATTCCGCTGTTGGAAGTTGACTTTTGCCATATAAGAAGCTCCCAAGTCCCATTTTAATTGCAACCAAAATTTCAAGTTGGTTCTTGTGGCATTTTGAGAGAGTCTCATTGGTAAAATCAGATCTTCTTTTGAGTCTATTTTGGAGACCCAACAATTCATCTTTCCTCTCTGGCATATTAATGAGATTCTTCAAATGTTCCTTAGTAGATTCAACTGTTTCATCAGTAAGCTCTTGAATTATCTGAGCCATTACTGGAATGGACTCCGTTACTATTTCTCTAAGTATCTTCTCGGGCCTAGAAAGCTTACAAGCCCTAACTCCATTGACATTCTCCAAATCTCTTAGACTATCTGACCCTCGCCCTCCAAAATCATTTGACTGAGTATCTGTCCTCGGCCTTGCTGGCAACTCAGATGGGAAAAAAGAATGATTGTCTGAGCTCGTGGTCTTATAAAGACTATTATTACATGAGTCCTTATTGAGCCTACCACTATTACCCCATCCAAAACCTCCACCACCAACTTCATGATTAGAAAATACAACATTCCCATCCCCAATAGGCCTAAACCGACTGTGAACCGACCCATTAGTCCCTTCCCCACAGTTCCAAATCTGATCACACTCCCTCCGGTGACTCCCAACCGAGTACTCAAAATTCTCAGTTGAATTCCGAGTGAGTGAGCAACTGAGATTGTGCGAAAAAGGGTGGGAATACGAATATGACAGTGAGGCAGCTGTGTAATCATTAGAGTAAGTAGTCGTATTGTTATAAGACGGCACCAGCGACTGCACACTCCTACTCGACCTCAGCCGGTCTGGAAGATCACCATTTTGGATCCGGTTTGACCCAGCCAAAGAGATCGAAACCTCAGGTAACGCCAAAGAAAGGTTCAAAGACTCAACTTTTGGCTTCCTAACCCCATTCTCTCCCTCAATCTTCTCATTATCAGCTTCCCTCTTAGACGAATTCCCTCTATTATCATTCAACTGAAGAAAATCTCTCTCTACCCATATGTTACCATTCATTTCATTTTGATCCTCAGATACCAATATCTCTTTTCCTTTATAACCACTGCTCAATTTCTCCAGAGAATTCAACAGATTTTTGCCCGAAATATCTTTTTCAGACATTTCCAGTTTCGAATTTTCACAAAGGTAACTAAGCGTGAGCTCCTGTGAACCAGAATTCCCCGTCTTAACAGCGGTTTCATCGAATCCACCCATCATTTTAATTCTCTTCTGTGAGTTTTCTGCAAGAAAATCAATACCCTTTTCTCGAAACTCAATCTTGTCATCTGGGCTCTCCTTGTTTTTCTCCTCAGATGACTCGCCTAAAGATTCTCTCTCTTTCATAATCACCTTCTAGAATAGAAAAACAAAAAACAAAAAAATCTAAAACACAGAGGAAACTGATAAAAAAAACTTACAGAAAAGAGAACTGGAAAACAAAAAGAGCAGCCGATAAAACTTCAGAGAATCTTGAGAGCTTTACTAAAAGCTCGAGCTTTTGCACGCCATAGCCTCTCTCTCCTCTGCCTCTCTACCTCATTTTTTGACAACGGGTGAATTGTTATTAGAATTAATTTCAATATATTTTTAAAATCCACTCAATAATTAATTTTAAAATTATGAAATTCACAATTTTTTAATAATATATTTTGAGCAGTTTGTTTCTCATTTTTCCAGTAAAATGTATTTTGAAATAATATATTGATGAAGAATGTGCTGTTAAAAATAAGAAAAAGTTTTAAATTTACGTGTAATATTATTTTATTGAATAATGTGTGGTTGAAGAGAAGATAGAGAAAATTGTATTTTTAGAAAAAATAGGTATCAAACAAGGACTTTATCAAATTTTTATCAAAATTTACTAAAAATGATTTTAATCCCATCAAATTGGACTAAATATCTTCGCAAATGATACATAGGAGTGTCTAAAATTACAAAAGTGACTCGAAAGATTGAATACTATCTAAGTGATATTGAATATCAATTTAAGTGATAATATATCTTATTTTATATTAAATGGGTTATAATTCATTGTATTTTATTGAACATATAATTTAATATCATTAATGTTGTCACCTAAACTGATATTACATATCATTACTTCGAGAGATTAGAATAATTCGTAGTGGAAGGAATTCAATATTTCAATTTGAAGGGTCCAATGGATGTTTTGTATGTTGGTGGTCTCGCTTGACTTTTGATTCCTTCGCCGTCGTGAGTAACGGACAACGTGTTTAAAATAATACAAGGTTTTATTTTATTTATTATTTATTTTATATTTGACTCAAAGGGAACAAGTTTTCATTTTTTTCATTTGAATTTGTCAAATGGCTAATAAGACTAACTTGAATCTAGAAAGGCAATCATATCCATGATATTAGTGCAGAGTAAAGGACACGGTAGAATGGCATACTTTATTCAGTTAAAAAAATGATTAAAATTTTAATCAAAGACAACAATTAATTTTCACAATATATTTTATGGGATATACAGCTTTTCAATTGTACGTTTATCTTTTTTTATTAATTTTTTTAAAAATCTTAATTTTTATCTACACTATGAACAAAATTAAACATGAATTTTGTATATTATGAAGTTGATTCTTTCATTTGTTCTTCTCTCTGTTCTGTTGGTTTTCTACTAGAGATATGGGACTAATTTTGTCCCATTGCTAACGGTAGAAAGAGAGCGGGGTGCTAGGGATATCAAGGAGTCAAGCCAAGCTCTTGCTCAGCCTAAAAAATTAGGCTCAACTCAAGCTTTCGACTTGGGCTTTTGCGAGCCGAGACAAGCTGGCTCTATTTAAAAAAAATTCAAGACAAATAAATTGGAACATTTTGAGATGTATCGTAGTCGGATGGAGGACTGAACTTCCATTAAACTGGTTAATCGCATCACTATGATTATTATAGCAAAATATACTGAATATTTGAACAAAAGAAATTGAATATTAAAGTAAAGCAATTGGAGATTAAAGTTGAAACTAGAATACTACAAGTAAAAACTGATGGAATAAATTGATGTGAAACTCAAAATTTTTACCTCATATTTATAGAAAAAATATATACATTTCAACCAAATTTGAATGCAACAGCTATGCTACCTCGACGAGTCAGCAGCAGCAGCTACCTTAAAGTAGGTACTAGATGCCTGTCAATGCAACTATTGTACTACGTAAATATAATAATAATAATAATAATTTTTAAGTTTTACAGGCAGTTGTTTTTATTTTTTTACTTTTTTAGGCTCAGCTCTTTGCGAACTGAAAATAACTTATGACACGGGTCGATCCATGTAGCTCGTCGAGCCACACGGGATGGCTCAGCTCGAGCGACGCCCCAAAATGGGGCTTGGCCAAAGTCTCGGCTCAGTTCTTTCGAGCCACAAATTTGGTCGACTCGAGCTTTTTTCGAACTGAGTCACAGGCTGTCTTAACTGACGAGTCAAATTGACACCCTTATGGGGTGCAGCGCTGAAGTGGAAGTCTTCTTTTTATTTCCTTGTAATTATTTACAGTTTGAATAGTATATGTGCATTATTAAGCCCATGTTTGGTTACGTTGGTTGTTTGCCGATATGGGTGCATTTCTTCGTCGATCTACTTCATTGTAGTGTGATTATAAGAATACTATTCAAATTGTGGGCAATTCAGTATTCCTTGAGAGGATTAAACATACTGAGATTGATTATCATATCACTCGACATCATCATTAGCTTGACACTATAACATTACCTTTTGTTATTTCCACCATGCAGATTGTCGTCTTGTTTACAAAGTCACATTTCACTTCGCGATTTCGTTTTTTGTTTGGTTAGCTCTCGATGCTTCTTGCAACAGAATTATGATTTTGAGGGAAGATGTTAAATATGTTAGTTTTGTCTCAAGCGTAGATTAGTCATTTTATTTTCTTCTTGGACTATTTAATGTTTCTTTTCTTTGTATTTTCATTAATTCAATTGATCAAGAGCCCTAGCCTCTTTTTTGTGTTTCTTCTCTATTGATATTATTGTTTTACCATGCACAAGATTGATGACCCCACCTTTGTGAAGGTGAACGGGATACCATGGGAATGGGTTGGGGTACCTGCTCATAAGACTGAGCCGGCGAACCATCTCAGGGTAGCATGGGCGACAAATTTGTAAACTGGTAGGTCAGGAACCCGCGGCACCATAGGTCATCCATACGAAGAAGTGGTATCATCAATATTCAATGACGCTCCTGTATAACAGTGAGAGATTGAAAACTTGCAAGATATGGTTTGGAATTTGACTTAATGGCGATGAAAGTTAACATCAAATTGTGAAAAAGTGATTCAACTACAAATGTATGAAAAGTTATACTCGTGAACTAATGAATTTTCAGCAGTATTTCATCATCGACCATGCTATATAGATATAATAATTGACATAATCCTTGACATAACGTCATGTGACAACCTATCATTGGAATATCCATTAGGCAATTTGCAGACCAGAAATTAATCAGACCGTCTGTCCAGAGTGAAAACTTCAGAGGTCAATATGAGTTCCAGGGCAGAAAGATAAAACATTGTATTTTCTATTATTGGTATTTCAAAGGAACTAATCAGAATCAATTTTATCCCAAACTGCAAATCTAATACCCATTGCATCATGTCATACATGAACTGAGGGATATAGATTTGGAAGATATGTCAAAAGTAGAGGGAAAATCAGAATCTGACATTCATCTCTAATACTCAATCTCTCTGTACAATATAACATATAATTAAAGTCACAAGTTTAAAGAAAAATGATACAGAAACTTGAAAAAGAAATCATGTTATAATTTTAAATTTAGATCAGGCAAGGAAGAATCTGTCCTTGGAGGAGGTGGAACCATTGCTACAATATTTATGTTGGAATTTTGTCCTGAATCAAACCCCAGATTATTGCCATTATGTCCCTCAATTTGTCGAAAGCTTCCAGGCCAGTACATTTCTACTTCATCATCCTCCACATATAGTGGCAACCCGTAATAACCATGATTAAACCTTGCTCCACCTCTTACCTCATGTATAGGCCTCTCTTGTTGTACAACTTGTTGATGCATGGAACCATGTGCTTCGATTCCTAGAGATTGAAATGCGGATCCATGAAGAGGTAGAGATGCCAAACTGGCATATCGATCAGATAACATGCCCATCCGCATAGCCCGTTTTGCAAGTGTTCTCTCTCTCTTGTGCGCATTCTGATGTCCTCCCAGCGCCTGCGAGCTGTAAAATTTTCGCTGACAGTAGTTACATGAGAAGACTCTGGATACAGCCGGAGGATGAGGCGTTACTTCACCACCACTAGTTTGGCTTGTACAGTTCAACTCAGCATCACTGCTGTTGAAACCAAGTGTCAGGTCAAGAGTAACGGGCATCGAGTCATTCTGTAGGCTGATGGGATCTGTAAGGCTGGACAAAGTGGCATTGGTATCCTTGGAATGATCAGGAGGAATTTCTTGGGTAGAGACATTGGAAGCCACTTGGCTACTGACTTCAGATTCATCTTCAGACTCGAGGTTGAAATTCCGGGACTTCATGATAGTGAAGTAAAGATTTCGATTTTCTCCAAGCAATATACCCAAAAAAAACCTGATAAAAGATGGAGCATGTCAAATGTTATAATGTAAGCATTCAGCCATCAATTTACATTACACATTGGGGTGTATAATCTTATTCGCACTTTGCTGAAAGTATGACAGTACATATTATATGCTAAACCAATAAAATGGAACTGGAGACAACGGGGGAGGGGCGCGGGGTTGGTTGGGTGGGTGGACCGAAGGAGGAGGAAACCAAGATAGAGAGTGAGAATAAATTTCATGGGTGAAGCATATACTTAACCCTTAAAGAGGACAGATATCAATCCAGTCTCAAGTTACATTAATGGTAGTTGAATTGTCAGGACAGTGTTGACAATCATGAATGAAAGTATCTCTGAGATATCAGACATTCATTTTTCTCTTCATTTATCTAAAATATTATCAGACACACTTTATTTTTTGTGACATTTTAGTAGCAAGATGAACATGTCTTGTCTGCGGTTATCGTTTACCGGTGCGAATCCAACAATGTATGAAACATAAACACCAAGTGATGACAGATCAGCAACTCAGGAACATATAACTATCCACTATACCAGTTCTGTTACGTATACACTATGGATGGTCTACTCGGTGTTTGCTATAACCGAAGGGGTTCTAGAACTGATAATTAAGAAAGGCTCTATTGGATAGGGAACTAAAGCATACACTCGTACACTACAGATAATTGACGAGTCACGTAGATATAGCAACTAGAAGTAAAATATCTACATCTGGAATATAAACTTCCGCACAATCGTATATAGACCAGGCTACTGGAGCTATGATAGAAGTGAAGCCCATGTAAAATGTCCAAATAGGGTCTTTGATGTGAGATTCCGAGTCATATATATAAACTATAGAACATGATTGATATGGTGGAATAAAACTCAAGCTGCTTGCGTTGTAAAAAAGTATAACAAAAGAGCACAAAAATGTAAAATAAAATCAAAGAACTATGTTAAAACCTCTATGTATCATATTTGCTTTCAATCAAGTAAATGAAAGAGGGCCATATCACTAAAGATTATGCATCGACTTAATCTATATGAAAGGTATATTCAAGTTTCCAAGTACTATTGATTGCCGAACACTTCTCTTAACAAAAGCAGCACAAAAATGATTCGAGTATCAAACACGTGCCAGTATTTGGAAATATGGCACATGACCTTCTTACAAAGAGAGAGGGCCATATCACTTGGTAAGGACACGAGAAATAGAAGCAAACAGAGAATTTAATTCCTTGTCTAAGTGGTAGCTATAGTATAGGAGCACACGGATGCGCCATACATAATTTGAAGATAAACAGCACTAAGCGGGCATAAGAATCTAGACTACGGAGAAGAAATCTGTAACTAAGAACATGGCATTCGTAAAAGCTTTAGTAAAGGACACCAATTTCATTTTTGAAGGGAATTATTGAAGTTAAGATGTGTCCCTCAATTACAAATGTGGCGGTGATAAGACACTATTTTAGGCGCAGACGGTGAAATCCTAAGAAGTGCTCCACCACAGAAAATTTGCTTAGAGCTTCTGCTGCAAAATGCAATTGAAGTTTTCTCAATGGATTGAAGGGGAATACCTCATCATCCAACAACAGAAACGCTTATCCGCCGTAGATCAAGGGTTCTAAATGTATAACAATGTTTTAAGGGTCATAAAAAGTTTGAACTTGGATAAACCCCCAACCACTAGAGTTTGGCATACAAAAATATATCAACTTTTACAAATTATTGTTATCCAAAACTTGAAATTACCAATATATCAATTGTTATGAAATCATTCTCATTTGAGCAGTTGATGGCAATTAAACAGGTTCAATTCAGAGTTTGGCAATGAAGAGACACCAAAATTTGAGTTCTGCTAGAAAGATAGGGTCAATGACAGAGTTTGTGAAACACTTACACTTGGTAAATTTCTATTGGTAGTTAAAAAAATTAAACAAAACTGTCAATTAAAAAGTGACAAGTTAGTCCCTCGAAAAAGGTCTTGTCATTGGCCTGTTTCTTCAACTTTTTCCCCAAAATTTTCCTAGCATGACAGTTCGAATCATACTACATGTATATCACTTTTTACATCATGCCAAGTGACAATATGTTATTGAACGATTTTAAAAAAATAAACAATTTTTTCACCAATTAAATCATGCCAACTTGGATGCTGTCAAAAGTGATGTACACTTTTAATGCCCATATGGCTTAACGTGGATGTCATCAATCAAATTCAAATTTCAAAATCTAGGGTTGGTTTATAGTCCCTTGTTTGGTTCTTCTCTCTCTTATTTACAATCACACATTTTTCAATAAAATAACACTACATCAAACTGAAAATTTTCCTTATTTTTTACCAAACATTCTCCATCAAAATACTATTCTAAGTTTAGTTGTTTCAATGTTCACCGTTCACCCTTGTAATAATTGCTTAAGAAACTCGGCACTAACTTTTACTAGAATTGTTTCAAGTTATAAACAGCTTGCTGGAACTATTTCACACATTCAAACATCATTCAAAGTTGTGCTTGTGATTGAAAAAAGGTTTTCAAACAAGACTCCCAACAACAAAATATCACTTAAGTTC
Source organism: Fraxinus cuspidata (assembly GCA_903798385.1). NCBI lineage: Eukaryota > Viridiplantae > Streptophyta > Magnoliopsida > Lamiales > Oleaceae > Fraxinus > Fraxinus cuspidata. The sequence goes on from CAIGRP010088585.1 coordinate 47,723, forward strand.
AATGTAATCTATTATAAGAAATTAACATAGAGGTTAGATGCTCTTTAGTTGAGATAGTAAAGACTGAAATTCAGAAAAAATGTCTAACCAAATGGATCATCTTGAGCATTGAATAATTGCTTTGAATAGTCCGAGTGAAATAACTCCACATGATTCTCTAAATTATAGAAATGAAAAAAAATCCATATATATATATAATGAACAATTCTTGTGATTGAAACTATTTCTATGTTCCTAATAAATTATAGAATGGAATTAATAAAAATTCATGTGTGCTATCTTAAAACTTAGTTATTTACAATGCCCCGTCATATGAAGATCATATTCAGTTTCATCAAAGGCATGACACCATCTTCGTAGAAAATTTCAATTTGAGGGATCGAGATTATTGTTGAAAATGATAACTTGAATGAATGGAAAGAATAAATATCCAAATTTTGAGCTTCAAACCTCTGGTACATTTTTTATTCATAAAGATCAATAAATAAAGAGGATGTAAAAAACATAATAGCAGGATGTAGTCTTTGCCTGTTTGGTCTTAATTCCCTAAAAATAAGGGGAAAAGAAGCAAGCTCATACCTTTCTACTTTAACAGTAAGTAAATTGACAACAAATGCGATATTTATTGTGGTTTTGTTAAAAGCAGTCACAAAGGAGGAACAGCAAAATTCTCACTAACTCTATAAATATTAAGCCTTGTTTGAGTCCATTATTTGGTCTTACTACGTTTTGGAATAGTATTTTTTTGGAGGATGTATGGTTAAAAAGTAGGATTTTTTTTTTTAACTAAAGTGTTGTGTGAACTATTGAAAATGAAATTTAATTTGCAAAAATGGGGTCAAACAATGGCCGACTATGTTTAGTTTATTAACATCCCCAAACAATTACCATAAGGGAAGCAAGATTAAACAAATGATTAATTGAACTTGAAGCAACCCAAAAAAATTCCCAAGATTTTGAACTTTATGACCTGAAAAAAATCAAGAAATACAAGCAACGTCCAAAGATCCACGAAAACCCATCTGAAACTTTGGCAAAAGTCATAAGAATCTACAGTGGATCATTCATCATTAGCAATAAACAAGACCTATAGTACTTGAAAAAGCTTACAAGAATAAGGGTACAAGCTATAGCTGGAAAAAAGTAAAAGTATATTGAATACTCCTCAGTCGTACCTTTAAACAGCAGGCCTCAGCCTCAGTCTCAGTGGCGACAAGACAGACTTGTGGGAATTCTAGTTTTTACCAAATATGGAGAAGAGAGGATAACTGGTACTGGAGAGAGAGAGCGAAAGAGAAAGAAGAGGCATGAATATGAAGGGAGGATATATAATAGGAAGTAGATGAAGATAAGATCATTGGAGGGAGGGAGGGGGGGAGAGACGTCAGAGGAAAAAAGAAAATAACAGACATAAAACTATTTTTGTTGGGCTCATCAAACTACTGGAGATGAAATAGAAAAAGCAATCACTACAAGACGGTGCAAGAAAATGCAAAGAATGAGCTAGCAAGTGCAAGTCCACCAGGACACCAAAAATCATTGTCTTTATTACTGTATTCCTCTTATGGATCCTCCATCCACTAGTTTAAAAAATAAAAATAAAGTAGTCGGAAAGATTCTTTAGAGATTTTTGTTCGACAATGCTAAATATACACTCGAAGTTTGACATTATTTTATACTCCACTCTTTTCAAAAAACATTATTGGCATGTTTCTTTTTTTAAACCGTCCAATGTGATGTCTCATGATGATAGAAACAATGATATAGAAAAGAGTTTACATGTACCATGATTGATCTTTGCTATCTCGAAACTGCCTTTTTCCTCACTCAAATGGACACCCATAACATCCCCATTCCCATCACATATTCGAAATGACTGATGACATGCATATTTGCGAGCCCTGTCAGAGCAGACCACATTTTCACCGCCCAATCATGCCACTGGGCACCCAGACAGGACAATGGACCACAACCACTTATAAAGCTGCTCCTTAAAACTACTTTACACAATCTAATCCTGGATTCAAACCCTTTTTAAAGCACAAACTCAATTTTATAACTAGATTACATAGAGAACTCAACTAGATGTACAGGAGGAGGAAAAAAAACAGAAAAATACACGTGGGCCCCATTTTTTTTGGCAATATTTAATTCACATGGGGCCTACCCCCATGTGAGTATCTGTATTTTTTCAGGCAAGAAATTTTCTGTACATAGAAGAAGATCATTGATTTTTAGGGTCAAAAATACCTTTTGTCAACCAAGTTTTCAATTTCACCTCCCAACTTCATTTGGTTCCTAACATGATCATTAAACTAACATTTTTATTTCAATTAAGTCACTATGTTGATCTTGGTTAAAGTCTAATGTTAGCACATCATATAAGTAAAACACAATGTTGGTTATCCAACTTGTAAGTGATTCTTTCTTGTACAATTATATCTTATACACGAAACGTGTAGAAAATGAGTTTTCACCACAATCATGTTTGAAATGTTGATGGAAAGACATAACGTGGCACATTGATCAACTTTGGGGTGGATTTACTGAATTTGGTCCTAAAATATCAAAGAAAACTGTGCACTCATTTGATTGTTGTTGGCTGAAATTGAGGTGCAATGATCGATATTTCTTCGACGTAAAATTTAGTGAAGTCGAAATAAAGACGGGAATAAAATGGGCCGAAGAGTATTTGTCTGATATGATTACACAAAAGGTGCGAAAATGACTCCTTGTATAGGAGGAGAAGGTGGGTGGCCACTGATCGAACCGAGATATAGTGCCTTTCCATTTGGCTATATTGCACTTATGTACGAGAGAGGCTATGTGATTGGTGAGGAGGGCAGCACTAGCAATGCTTACCTATATGCCACACTTCAACCTGGAATTTTTTATCAAAGGTTGTGACTAGTTGATATTGAATTAATCTACTTGTACAATGATGGTTGACAATATTTGATGTGACAAAATCTTGACAGTTGACTTGAAAAATAGTTTGAAAAATTGTGACAAATTTTATCAATCATCATTGTATATGTAGCATGATTGGTAGACACTTAGGCATTGACATCAAAGAGGAGACACGACACCTTCAAACGATGATTTAGCCTTCACTCATTTAATCTCTAAGGTGCATAGTCCTGTGGTAACTTGCTTTCTGGATCCAAGAGTTTGGTTTTCGCTTAATTAATGCTCCCCTTTAGGTCATGCATAGAGTGATTCGATATGAGCACACTACGTGACCTAGAAGAATTTGCATAGTCCATACAAGTTAGCGTATTCACCAACTATACTCAGGGTGTAACAACGCGCTAATATATTAATTGCTTCGATTTTCATGGAAGTATTATGTCATATCGGTTAAAATTTTCTTGCAAATTCTAAGAAATTGATGTTATTGCGTGTTAAAGATAAAATTTTATATTGAATAAAGATGAAAAGTCAACTAACATGTAAAAACTTGAACTTCAAATACCGGTATATATTCATACAATTGAAAAGTATACAATCTTTATTATTATTATTCAATTACTACTACCCACATAGTGCTTAAGGTTTAGATGTAACGTTTATCAGAAATTTAAATAACAAAAGCATAGATGGGAATGACAGCTCCACTCTTGCAATGATGGGGATCTTCAGCTAATTAAATAACAATTCTTTTACAACCACATATTTGTACTGATTCAATTGTCATTTTTATTTATGAATAAGAAGTGTCATTAGATTAAATGCGTCATCAAATATGTGGGCTCTCGGCGATCACATTTGAGTAGACTTTTTATCTTGTTGACGCTTAATGGTATATCAAAATTTGATTTGAGAGAAACAAAGATACATGAAGTCAATAAAATGATATATTATCATTGTGTTCGAACATATTAGAATTGCGCATTGTTATTGCATTTATGTGATTAAGTAAGAGAGTAAGTGCTTTTGATTATTTCGTGATAATACAAGTTGGGTGCTTGCATAAAGAAACGAAAATAGACACTACTGGTATTTCGATCTAGAATTGTGTTCTCCTAGACCCGTGATCAAAGGTTGACACTTTTTTCAAACAATCGTAACCAGGCGAATGGATTTTGTGCTTAGTGATACTAGTACACTTGAAAGTGTACTCGACATCAGCAATGTATAAAATTTAATTTCATAGCATGATAGTACAAAAAACTAAAATATATGTGAATGTCTTATGACTTACCTAAATTCATGGTGAAATAGCTGCTTAATTGCATGCACCAGTGGTGAAAGTCGTGGACTTAACTGCTCTAGCGATAAAAGTTGAAGCATTACACCAGCAAAATTTCAAATTAATAACGTAGAGAACATGAAAAGGAGAAAACCTAAGTCTTATAGACCTATGCCACGGTCGACCATGGCATAAGATACTACCATACTCAACGCCTGAAGTGAGTGAGAGAAATTATATTTTATTGTTCCTCTCGTTTAATTCTTGTCTTCTAAGTCCAGCTCTAGTATAAGCTTTTAGATTTGGAAATTTTCATTTGTACAGAACAAAAACATTACATAAGCCTTACACCCTCTCACGTGAAAGTGGGTCCCGCGCAATGAAAAAGTAAAAAAAATTACCCACCCACCCCGCCCCTGTGAGTATCTGTAGCGTTTCTGTATCTGTACCTGAAGTTCTCCTCTTTAGATTTTTGCTGCTCACCCACCAGTATAATCAATACTTTGGACAACATCATGTTGGAATATTATCCTTCAAGGGAATGGAGAAGACAACAAAATGAAAGAATCAAGATTGTTGAATATGGTAGAAAGGCTCAAACACGAGATCGTTGTCCTCAAACGATGTTTGCTCCCTCTAGGATTGAATTGTTGCTTAAAGGGGTTCTTGGTAGATGGCTTACAGGATTTATCAAACCTTGAAAAGGAATAAACACTTGAGCAATAGTGAAATTCCTTAAAAAATTAAGCACACATAAACGGAATTTTGAATATGATTGAAAATAGTTTTTAATCTTTCATGTGGAATGGAATTTGATCTCAAGTGGTTTGTTTATTTTTTGTATTGATCATTAATCATATATTTATAAATCTCAACTAATACTAGAGAAATGGTGCCAAAACATGATGAACGCAATTTTTCATCCAAAATGACACCAAGTTTCAAGTTGAAAAATCAGCTAACGGCCTATTTTTAATTCTATGCGGCCACATAGGTTTTTCAATAGCAGGGCAAATACGCCCTGTATGCCTACATGGGACCGCATTTCTCCATTATGCGATAGCCTAGGCCAAAGTTTTGTCCCTCAATTCCATTATTTATTCCACATACTTTTTATTGATTTTGAACAGCAATTTCAACAATCCTCTACTTGTTCAATATTCAATAAAATTTCATATTCAAAATATACAATGCTTATGCATAAGGATTAGATATCTTACCATTTAAATCTAACCATAGTGTAATTCAAATAAAGTAAAGTCGAAATTAAAGGTAGTAAGAAAGCTTTGAACCAATAATTCATTGTGACAATATCGGTAAGAACACATATACAAGTATGATGTGTTCTCAAGTTCCCTAATCTCGCTTAGTGCTAATATCGTCTTGCACTTATCCTATTCAATGAACTTTTAAGAGAGAAACTCCAAATCTCTATTGAGGTGTCACTATCTCGAAGTTCATTTAGGTGAAATTTTTTCAATATCTTTTTTATTTTTAAAGATATTTGTACTTTAGTACTCAATTTCATTAAGAGCTTAAAGCTCAACCCTCATTCAAGTAACAACCAACATTATATTATTAAGATATTGTTATTGCGAATTTCATAATGTTGAAACTTATTTACATATCGAATGACTTGTTGTTACCTTTTGAATCAGTGAATTACTTATTAAGTAACGACAGTTAGGGTTATCATTATTGGTGAATCTTTTATTTTAAGAGTTTCAATTCCATCTTACTCGAAATAGATATTACTAATTCTCTATTTAAAGGTTTGGTTAAGGAATCAGCTAGATTCTCAACTGACTTAACATAATTTAGGGACATTATTTCACTAATTTTTTTATGTAGTCGTGACTTAGACTCATATGTCTAGACTTTACATTGTATATCACATTGCATGCCTTTGCTAACGTGGCTTGACTATTACACGTGATAGATATCGAAGATGTATTCTTCAATCCTAACGGTATCTCATAAAGAAGATTCTTAAGTCATTCAGCTTCTTTACCGATATTTGATAATGCTACAAATTAGGCAATGCTTCGACACAATAACTTCATTCATTTGATCTCTTAAAATTGACATATTGACTCTTAGCTAACTTTTTTTCCATGTGGATTGCTACATGGTGTTTTGACTAGAGTCTTGGTGGTGAGGCATAACAACTTCCTTAAGAGCCAATTATGGGTTTATTGTTTTTACATTGCGGTCCAACTTAAGGTCCACCACCTTTGTTCAACTGCAACGAAAAATTCGTCGTGTATCCATATGGTTAAATTTGGGGCCCATCTCTGATATCACTTTTAAAGAATTGAGGTTTCATTCTAAAAGATTAACTAATAGGTGGAGTAGTCAAATCGTTTATAAAATCATCATCTACCAAGTATTTAATTGATGTATAACTTCATCCGTACTTTCTCAACATAAACTTATGGAGCCTATCTCCTTCAAGTACTATCCTTCAAGTGGCCTAATAGACTCCACTAAAATTCAAACGTGCCATTTGTAGATTTTGGGCAGATGTAGTTTGAAATATTTACAAAAATTAAATCTAAAATAAGTGGAATTGCCTTTACTGTAAAATTTAAATCTCACTTCATTCTCGTGGTCCACGTTGTTTCTTTCGATGTTAATTAAACAAAACCTTCTTGATTGTGACAAAACAAGGGTGCTTGTCTGAACGTGCCAACTGCCAAAGTCCTACCGGCTACCATATGCCAAATTAAATTACTTAAATATGACTCACATTTATTGTTCACTAATTCATCATTCATTTTTATCTGATTATAAATTAAACTAATTATAAACAATTTTCAAATGTACTTTCGAACAAACTAGTTCCTCAACTATCATATTTATCATTGGGATTTGTGATTAATCATATCTAGCTAGACAAATGATTATCGTCAGTGTAGATATTATTTAAGTGACATTTATTGATATAAAATTTTGAATATAATATTTATCCCTACATTTAAGATGACATATTAATTAATATGAATTAAATGCTACTTAAAGTGACATTGATCATCAATCTAGATAGACGACATTATTCTCACAAAAATGTTTTTTGTTTTTAAAAAGGAAAATATGTGCAAGAAATGGTTGGATTTGAATAACAATTATAGAGAAGTAATACTTGGTACTCCTTTTATTGTTCAAATTTATCATTTTCAAGCTAATTTAAAGGGTTTATCAACCAACATTTTTTGTCGAGAAATATTTTTCAAATTCACAAATCCCCCTCTTATAAGGGTGTTAATTATTTAAAAAAAGCATCTATTTCAAAAAATTATTAATAATATTAATCTCAAAAAAAAGTGTATTCAATTTCTCAAAAAAAAAAATTAAATTTAAAAAACTTGAAGAATAATTTCAAAATTCTTCAATAAAGAGAGAAAAAAAATCAAATTTTCAAAAACAATTTGAAGATGAAATATGTTCTTCTATTCCTAATGTTTTTTTGGAGTAGAAAGAAACATATTGTCTCATTTTCTTATGATACAAATTTTCATAAATTAATAATTCCCACGAAATCTCGTCCTATTTAGATAAACAAGGAATCACTTGATTATTGTGTCATATAAATCAATGATTTACTTGAATATAATTAATTTGTCAAAGTAAATCCCCATGGAGTTGTCAAGCCTTCTACGTCAATAATGTTGCTGAAAACGAAGTGTTCCCAGACTTATTATCAATTACAAACCCCCCGGCCCAAAAAAAACAAAAAAAAAAGACCTACTAAACATGTTACTCCAAGTTATGTTCTTCAAATTTGATATGAAATCTAGTTTGTGGCATATACAAATCAAAGAAGAAAATAAATGTAAAATTGCTTTCAATGTTCCATTTGACCAATATGAATGAAATGCCATGGCATTCAAGCTTAAAAATACTCCGTCTGAATTTCAAAAAATTGTGAATGATATTTTCAATCCATATCAAATTTTATTATTGTTTACATTGATAATGTTTTAATATATTCTAAAAGTTTAAAACAACATTTCAAGTATCTCAATACATTCATACATGTTATCAAAAATAATAATTTAGCCATTTCAGCTAAAAATATCATTATTTGTTAAACTCGTATAAGGTTCTTAGGTCATTAAATTCATCTAGGAACACTTACTTATATTCAAAGAAGTCTAGAATTCAAAGACAAATTTCTTGATGAAATGCTAGATAAAACAAGCTTGCATCGCTTTTTAGGCTGTGTCAATTATGTGGCCGATTTTGTCAAAATTATATGGCTACTTTGTGCTCCTCTTTTTTAAAAGCTACAAAAACATCCATTACCTTCGAGCCCAAACTCCAAAGCATACTTTAGCTGTTCATATTGTTAAAGCTGTAGTGAAAAATATTACATGTATATCCATTATTGACCCATTAGTCTCTATTATCGTTGAGATAGAAGCATCAGACATAGGGTATGGTGGGATACTAAAGCAGATTTCAAAAGAATTTGGTCCAGAACGGTGAGATTCCACTCGGAAGCGTGGAACGGCCCTCAAAAGAATTACTCAACAATCAAAAAAGAATGTTTATCAATAGTTCTATATATTTCAAAATCTTGAGATGATTTAATTAATAAAAAAATTATTTAAAAATTGATTGTAAAGTCTCGAAAGATGTTTTACTAAAAGATGTCAAAATTTTTGTTTCAAATTAAATATTTGCAATGTGGCAAGCTATTATGTCCTGTTTCGATTTTTAAATCATATATATACAAAGAAATTCAAATGTTCTCGCAAATTTTATAACAAGAGAGTTTATACCAAAAAATATCCTCATAAGTGATTGTGAATTTCAATGGTGACAATAGCATCTTCTTCTCCAAAGAAGAATAAAAAGAAAACTTTGATTCCCCTATTATCAACGGATGATTACATTCAAGGATCCAAAAAGGAAGAACAAGATTCTTCCACTTCTCAAAAAACAACTTTCACTTCAAAAACTTTGCCTTCCTCTACTTTTCAAAAACTTGAAAAAAATTCCTACTCAAAATAAAGACATTTTTGATCTACCAAAACCCTCAAACTTCAAAAAAGCCGTTCAACGTGGTTCTAGCAAGTTATTAGACATCAATCCCTCAAAGACTTTTCACTATCTTACAAAGCCTATTCAATTACTTGTTTTCGAAATGGAAACATCATGGGTACATAACTATTCATCTCTTAATGAATGTTTTCAAGATTTATTTCCTCCTCATTTTCATATTTTGGCAAGAAATCTCAAAAAATCTAGATTCTTTTATGAAGCAATCCTTATTGAAACCGGATCGACTATCATAACTCATACTGCAAACCCTAAAAAATCAAATTTCATTGATTTTTCAAAAATAATTATTCAAAGGGTTTTGTCGTATGAAGACTGAGGACAGAACTCATGGGATGAAAAATTAATGCGTTTATCTAAGATTGAAACATTTGAATCTCATTTCAATTATTTGGACTACAAAGATACTTGGTATCATATTTTTTACTTCAGACCAATGACTCATTCCCGATTTATAATTTTTAACCAAACATGTCCTTCAAATTTTTCAAAATAGTTTCAAACTTGGTTCGAATATTTTGGACTTGATGAGAAATTCTTACCCAATCTTACTCATCAAGGATTCGAACACTTCCGAATAGATGCAAAACAATTTTTAAAGCCTCAAGAAAATATTTTTTTCCAATTTGCCTTAAATCTCAAATTTTCATAGATATTTTGTTGGGACTTTGATATTGTTCAAAGACCAGATTCTAAATATAATGTAAAATGTATAGTTTTGAGATTCAAAGTAAAAATAGTGGTAAAAATTTCATGAAACGAATTACTATCCAAAAGTTGTTAATTCATGGATTCAAGAGTAAAGAAATATTGACATTCCAAAAGTCCTAAAAAAGGAACAAGAAAATCAAGCCAATTTCCTTGTAGAAAAATCAAGACCTCTATATGTTTCATCAATGCAAAACACCAGAAGAGTTAGCAATTATATCTAGAAAAATTGCTTCTCTAGCTGAGTCAACATCTAGGAGGTCCAAATCAATTCAAAATTGTTCTTCTCCAACCGGTTAAGAAACAGACAATGCCCAAAGAAATGAAAATGACTGCTATGGGATTGATATTGACAAACTAATAGAAGAAAAATATTAAAGACGTTCAAAATGACTATATGAACCCAGTTATTTGGATAAATACCGACAATACATGGTTCATAATTCAAGAAGACTTCCCTTTTAATTGTACTTACGACTTCAAAAGTTATTTTTGCCAGCATTATCATCAATCAAAACCAATAATTGAGAAACTTTAATAAAAAAGAATCAATTTCAATCAACTTTATTAAAGTAATTTTAAAAAGTCGAAGTATTATTTCAAAAAGATGCTAACATAAGAAAGGTAGCAGACATCATTGTCCATCAACACTGTTTAAGATTCCTTCAATATAATTCTGGGAGGATTTCAAGTCCAAAAATCAAGTATAAATAGAGGTCAAGACTCTTTGAAGTGTTTTTTGTGGAGAAAAACTCTTCCAGAAAATTGATATTCCATGTAATTTTAATTTTCTATCAAAAACTTGTAATTTTAATTTTCCATCAAAAACTTTTTATTCAAATTCATTTCATCGATAAAATCATATTTTTCAAAGTTTGAATTATTTTTCAGTTCTATTTTTACCACTATTCACCAACTAGGCATATTCTGGTATGAGAGCAACGAATTGATTGGGGTGAGGTTATAGTGATTATATTCATTTAAGTACGGTAACAAGGGAGAAGCTGGTTACCCTATAGTCTGCTGAATAGCGCTGGTCAGCCCGTTGAGCCGAGTGAGCGTAGGGTGGTCCCGTTGTAGATTGGGTTTGATTCAGTTTATCCTGTAGCATTACATCTCTACTGTGATATGTCATTATAATTTTATTTTAATCAATCATGTCATCGATTCCTAATTAGTTTAGGAGATCTAATAGTTCAAAAAATAGAACTAGTAAATTTTAAAACTCCTTTCATGTCGATGAAGAATTAGATCAAGAACATGAATATGCATTTTCAGCAAATACTTTCAATTTTCATGAACTTTAAATTGCATAACTGGACTATTTCAAAGGCAGACAAAAGTTCAATCTTTAAAATATGAAAGTTCGATTTTCGTCAACATTATGTTATTCAAACCTTGAGCCAACTCTTGCAATAAAAGAATTAAATAGCTCAAAATTTATTTTCAAAAAATACTATTCAAACCCATAAAAAAAATACAAATATCTTCATGTAGAACTTATACAAATTGCCGTCAAACCTATGTTTAGACTTGATCTCGACATTCCCATCCTCTTAACTCTTAGAGATAAGAGACTTCTTACATTTGAAAATTCATTATTATATGTTTTAGAATCAAATCTTGAAAGTGGTCCTATCTTTTAAAATTGTTATCTCAATTTTACTATCAACCTTAATGATGATTGTTCCAAAGCATTTGCTGTAATATATCGTATATATTACAAGCTTATGAACAATCAACTTAATATTCGAGCTCTTCGCTCTTCTCTTAAAGAAGAAAGTCTTTTGATTGAGGTTAATCTTCTTCATTCAAATACCACGATTCCAAAAAGAATGGCATGGAACCTTCAATCCATATGACTTGAATGGGATTTTAAAAATGCTCAAAACCCAATTCTTGCTCATGCATGAACAATTCCAAATCAAATCATTTCATTTCCAAATGGACATGTCAAAATGGTTTTTGAGGAATCTACATCAAATAATCTTCGTGGATTCCAGATTTGAAATCAGATCTGAAAATCCTTTTCAATCATAAAGAATTTCAACTTCTTCCAATAAGCTAAAGGGGGTTGATTTTACACCAACTATCCCAAAAACTACGACTGACAAAGACAATGAATCAGAACAACCTGATTCTCCTACTTTGTCAAATATGATGCCTAATCCAGCATAACAATTGGATGTCAGTTTACTGTCATTTCTTCTACAACCAACAAAAAAATTGAGTTCAAAACTTATCAAACTCTTTCTACCAAAAAATTTCGCCATACTCGACACACACACACACACACACACACACACACACACATATATATATATATATATATGAGGTTACTTTTTACTTTTTAGGTGGGTTCCTTGTCTGTGTATGTAGCAGTTTGGTTTAACATGGGATGTTTAAATGGAGTGGTAGGAATTAATTTGGAAGTAAATGAGGTTATTTTTCCTTTTTAGGTGAGTTCCATGTCTATGTAATGGCTTTTTTAGGTAGTAATAATTCAGTGCCATTAGAAGATTACAACAATATATTAACACAAGTGTCCATATCTATGTTGAAAATTTTTGAGAGGATGTATTAAACTGGGATATTTTTTTTAAAAAAAATTACGATTTAAAAAGTTTATGGGTATTCAATATAAAATTTTAAGGCTCTTTAAGAATTTTGGTGTATTCAATTATTTTTTTTAAAAAGCTATAAGTTATAGAATATTCAAAATGCCAACGTCTTTGAAGGCTTTTAAAGGCTTTTATAAAAGTCTCTAGAATTTTAGGCATAAAGTACAAAAATAAAATCTTAAAATTTGTCTCTCATTCACTCCAAGATTTTGGGAGACTTTCACTAATGAATTTCTTTAATATATAGTTTTTGTCCTTTCAAAATTTCTCTTTTCTCTTCCTTTATACGAGCATTAGAGTTGTGATTAAAAATTATTATATCTTCTAATGGTTATATTTGATTTTTTTTTTCCTTTTCCCTCTCTTTTTTTTATGTTTCTCTTCATTTTCTACGAAAAAAATAAATTGTAATTAAAAAAAGTATTTTTTGTCTTCCAAATTTTTTTGCCCCCGTTTGACTCCCTTTGAAAATAACACAATTTATTTCTCATATTCATTTTTAACTACAGATTAACACAATAAAATATTTTGCATGTAAATTAAAAAAAAAAATTCACTTTTTAATCACACATTCTTCAAAAAAATTACTATTCAAAATATTTTTACACATTAATGACCATCAAACAAGGATTTAATGTAAAATATCAATTTGTAATTAATTTTATATAAAAATTAATTTATAGTTAAGTTTTAATTATATTGATTGGTTATTTATTTTTTAAAGGTTTAACGTATTGACAATACTGACCATTAAATATTTTTTATTTATTATATCAAAAAGTACTGAAATATAATGACATATTTTATTTCCTTTATTTATTCATCTAATTAGATTATTTTTTCTTCTTTAAAATATTTTTTAAAAACATGGGGAAGTGGGAAAGGGATGAGAATCGATCATCCACCTTCTATAATGGAATTTGTCCATGTTGTGCTAGATCTAAGTGAATTTTATTTCAAATAAAATTTTCAAAAAGTCATATTAATTTTACAGGAGTCTATAATAGTTTTAAAATGAAAATATAAAGTCTATGCAAAATTTTCATTAATTTCATATAAATTTACAAAAGTCCACGAATTTCAAAAGTCCTTCACTTAAAAAAAATCTATGAAAATCTTCAAAAATTCTAATTGAATACACTTCCCTAAATTAAGCTTTTAATGTGTCTTTAAATAAGTGGAAAATGAATTCCATGATAGAAAATAAACCAAAACTGGATCATTGCGAGGAGCCTTAATTTCAAAAATGAAATTGTGGTTCAATGACTTGGCAATGGCTTTGTGTGAATGCGTATGTGGAGGGTCAACGATCAAAGAGTTAATTTCACTAGTGGCCACCCACTTTAAAATTGGTGTCACCATAGCCACCGAACTTAATTTTGTTTCACCATGACCATTGAACTTTATATTTAGTGTCACCATGACCATTTAATTTAATTTTATTTCACCAAAGTCATTCAATTGTATATAACGTTTCACTATGGCCACCCAATTTCATATAATATTTCATAATGATCACTCAACTTTTTTTTACTATTTTCATTAATTTTAAAATGGGTAAAACGATAATTTTGCATTATATATATAAAATAAATTAAAAAATTTTTTAAATAAAAACTTATTTAAAAAAAACAAAATAAAATAAAAACTTATTTTAAAAAAATTAATTAAAACAATAAAATAAAATAAAAACTTATTAAAAAATATTTTTAAAATAAAATAAAAACTTATTTTAAAAAAAAAGTTACTTAGAAAAATATAATAAAAGAAAAAGTTATTTTAAAAAAAGTTCTTTAAAAAAAAATAAAATAAAAAATTATTTTAAAATAAACGTTTTAAGTTTTTTTTATATAAGCTTTTATTTCATTTTATTTTTTTAAATTTTATTTTATATATATAATGTAAAGTTACCATTTTACCCATTTTAAAATTAATGAAAATAGTAAAAAGAGGCTGAATGGTCATGGTAAAATATTATATGAAATTGGGTGGCCGAGTGAAACGTTATATGCAATTGAATGACGTTGGTGAAATAAAATTAAAGTGAATGGCAATGGCAATGGTAACACTAAGTATATTATATGAAATTGGGTGGCCTAGTGAAACGTTATATGCAATTGAATGACTTTGGTGAAATAAAATTAAATTGAATGGCAATGGCAATGGTAACACTAAGTATAAAGCTCGTTGGCCATGGTGAAACAAAATTAAGTTCGATGGTCATGGTGATGCCAACTTTAAAGTCAAGTGGCAACTAGTAAAATTAACCCACGATCAGAATGGTGAATGGATGTGGACAAAGTCACAAAGGTCTCAAACTAATGAGAAACGCGATGATTAAGTGCAACCAACAAATAACATAGAATTGGTGCCATACCAAAAGGTCATAAAACCATCCAGAAAAGACATATTTTGATCGCATGGCAATTCAGAAAAGACACAAATAGTTCTTTAATTAGGTATGTCCATATTCGATTTCATCATCCTGAATAAATTCAAAATTAATCAATTCTAAGTCTCTCTCTTTCTGAATTCCGTGATTATAATTATTTTCCAATTTTTAAATCTCCATAATCAGTGTTCAAAACCATCCGTTCAAAAAGAATACAAACAATGTTGGTTCTCCCTATATATATGTATTTATATATATATTTTTTTTGCCTTAAAAATGTCGTGTACATGGGGGGCCGCCCCTGATGGGGGAACTTGCATCGGATTGTGGTGGTGTTGGTGATTGTGTTACCGTAGAAATTTGTTGTTGGGACAAATGAGGTCGAGGGTTGCACGAGTAAGGCAATCCTAAGTCTGAAGTAAAGCCGACAGCTTCATGTTAACCAACAATACTACAATGTTCAATGCACAAAACATTTCATCCAAAGCTTTTTACCCATTGATAATAGCTTTTGCACCAACCCAAAAAAGACTTTGGTAATATAATTATTCTAATCCATATTTTAATATTATCCCCGACCAAATAAGATTTGGGTAAGATTACTTACACACTTCTTTCTTTGTTTATTTCAATTATTAAAGGAAATTTATTATCAATCAATGCTGAAATATGAATATAAAAAAAATAGGTAGTGGTATAAAAGGAATGTCTATTTACATCGAGCCCCTAACCATTATATATATATATATTCGTACTCTCTCTTTTTATTATAACAATTGTTTGTACAATCTTTTGTTTTCTTCATTGTTTTATTGGCAGCTGATTTATATATTATTACTTACTAGGGTTTTGCGTACGTCAATGATGTAGACTACGGTGTACAGTCTGCTCACAATAAGAGGTCAACGATTTTTTTATTGGACTTGGGTCTAAGGATGACAACGGAGCGGGTATGAGATGAGTTAGCCATTTTCACCTCCATCCCGTCTAATATTTTTGTCATCTTACTCCACACCCTGTTCAAGTGGGACGAGGCGGGTTGGGACAGGGCATGTCTCCTGCCCATTTATCGCCTCATTTACTTTTTCCTTTTTCTTTTTTTATTTATTTTATTTTTACTTTGTTTTTTTATGTCTTTAATTAGTAAATTTTTTTTTTTTCAATTTGTTAAGACAAATTTATGTTCTCTTTAAAAATGATAATAAATCTTTTATTTTTGTTTGATAAAAAATTTAAATTTAAAATTAACTTTAAACGAGTCCGAGTAGTGGGGTGGGGACTATGTTTCTTGTATCCGTTTCGGGGCAATGACATATGTCTCATCCCCGCCCCATTTACCCAATTAAGCAAGTAATCTTCATCCCATTTGGGGTGGAACTCCAAAGTTATCGAGTTGAACAAATTTTTTGCTTTCCCTACAAGAGCCCCATATTGTGAGGGGGTTGTACACCCTAGTATACAAATAGCAAAATCCTATTGGCTAAGCGATTGAATGCATAGTGTAGCGTGTGTGCGTGTGTTTTCGTTGACATAGTTTTTTTCAGAATTAGAAAGGGGTAAAATGATTTTAGTGGAAATTACATGGAACCAAATTTTTTAAGTTATCATTTCAAAAATTAGATTTGAAGTTTGTTCTTACAAAAATCAGATCATAAATCAACATTTTAATATCAATAATAATATTTTAAAACATTTTAATCATATTTTCCTCTCTCACTTCTCTCTCTCTCCATTCGTATCCCCTCTCTTCTTAATTTTAAAACACCAAACCCCACCACCTGAGGCGACACTATGCGAGCCGCCGTTGCAACCACAGCATGACATCGTCGACGCAATAGTAATACAGTGCAAATAGGACCCAACCTATTTGTTGAACACTTACCCCATTTGCTGCACTAAAATGCAAACACAAACACAAACGAAGTAAGCTGCGGCGTCATCCCCATGTTTGAAGATCTGAGAGTGGTGGCGTCATCTCGGCACCACGACGAAGCATCTTGGGGTAATTTTTATGCTGCCGTGATTTTCAGCATCGATGGTGTAATAGATATGCTTTGCGGTGGTTTTCATGCCGCCATCATAGTAGTGATGAGGTGGTGAGATGCTGACGGTGGTGGTGAATCTGCTTGGGGTGTGGTGGTGGTGTTGTTGGTCTTGATGCTGCTTAAGGCGGTTTGGGGTGATTTTGGTGTTGTTGGGGGGTTTTGTCGGTTGTGCAGGTGGAGGTGTGATTCTGGTGGTGGATCTGGTGGTGGCGACGGCGACAATGGTGAGGGTGGGGTGGTAGGGACCTTGGCGGGGATACACTTTGACCGACTATTTGTGTTGTTGTTGCGGTGGTAGGTTACAATGGTCGTGGTACAGGTCTAATGGTGGTGCTACAAGTGATCGTGGATCTGGTGGTGGCGGTGAGATGTTGGTTTTGATTTTTGTTGGAGTGGTGGTGGTAGTAGTTTCCATATTTTGGTGGTGGTGGTAGTGGTTTCCATAGTTTGACCCATTTCAAAATTAAAAAATAAAGTTTATTATTTCAAAAATTAGATATTAATTACATTTTATTTATGAAATAATTAATTAAAAATATATTTTATTAATTAAATATATTAACGTTTCTATACTATTGGCCACAAATTATCGAATTAATTTGTCACAGCTTATTTTTCGAACACAAATAAATTTTTTTATAGGTTACAATTTATCATCAATCACACATAAACGGAATTTTAAGTCACAATTTATTTATCGGTCGCAAGTCACAAATTTTATAAGTCCGACTCAAATTTTTAAATCATACATTATTCATTGGTTACAAAATATTTAATTTATTGATCATAATATCAAATAATTGATCACATATTATTTATTGGTCGCAAGTGCACCAATTTATTGATCACAATTAATCAAATAATTGGTCACAAACACCCCCAACACACTCACAACCACCGCACCAACGCCGCCACCACTATCACCAATCGCCATCGCCATCGCCACTGCCACTGCAGTCGCAACCGCCAGCTCCTTCACCTACACCATCAACAAAAAACCACCCTAAACCTCCAACACCACTAAAATATGGAAACCACTACTATCACTTCAACAACAAAAATCAAA
Organism: Fraxinus cuspidata; assembly: GCA_903798385.1. Taxonomy (NCBI): domain Eukaryota; kingdom Viridiplantae; phylum Streptophyta; class Magnoliopsida; order Lamiales; family Oleaceae; genus Fraxinus; species Fraxinus cuspidata. Next base: position 65,811 of record CAIGRP010088585.1, read on the forward strand.
ATCAAAACCAACACCTCACCGCTACCACCAAATCCATCACCACATGTTGCACCACCATCATGACATATACCGCCACCACTGCACCAACATCACCAACAGCCGCCCAAAGGGTATCCCCGCCAAGGTCCATAGAGCCCCCACCACCACCCTCGCTGTCGTCACTACCGCCAATCCACCACCACTGTCGCACCTCCACCTGCACAACCGACAAAACCCCCCCTCCCCCAACAGCACCAAAATCACCCCAAACCACCATAAGCAGCATCAACACCACCACCACACCCCAAGCAGATTCACTACCACCGTCAGCATCTCACCACCGCATCACCACTATGAGGCAACATGAAAACCACCACAAAGTAGATCTATTACACTGTCGCGGCTGAAAACCACGGCAGCATGAAAATCACCCTAAGTTGCTGCGTTGTGACGTCGGATATGATGCCACCGCTCTCAAATCTTCAAACATGGGGATGACACCGTCGCTCGCTTCATCTGTATTTTGTGTTTGCATTTTAGTGTGGCAAATAGGGTAAGGGTTAAACAAATAAGCTGGGTCATGTCCGCATCGTGCTGCTGTTGCATTGACAGTGTCATGTTGTGGCGTGCGCGGTGTCACCACTGATGGTGGGGTTCGGCGTTTTAAAATTAAAAGGGGTGAGAGAGAGAGAGACGATTAAAATGTTTTAAAATATTGTTATTAATATTAAAATGTTGAATTATGATCTGATTTTTGTAAGAACGAATTTTAAATCTTGATTTTTGAAATGATAGCTTGAAAAATTTGGTTACATGTAATTTTCAGTTGAAATTTTCCCATGGTTTTATGGCCTATGATTTAGCCCAATTAAAAAAAGGATGAATCCACTCAAATAGAGGGTCTTTTTTTCCCCTTTCTTAAAACACAACGTAACTATGATTAAGATAAATTGGCACGAATACCATGTGAAATAGTATAAGGCATAGGATCTCTCCGGTGATCATTAACTAGGCCTAAAGTAGCGAAAGATGCAAGTGTATGAGCCACGCGATTCCCATTTCTAAAAAAATGAACTGACAAGTATCACAACCAATATCATAAATAGGAGCTACAATATCAACTAGAATCAGAGCATTTTTCTCCATGTTGGGATATGTGCCTAAAATTACTAGGGCTATAATGTGGTGTGTGAAATTCTTTTGTCATTAAATAAATATTTATGGTTTATTATTGCCTTTTAAATTTGATATTGCATTTATGATATTTGAACAGTGATTAAGTGTCGATTGCAAGGTGATAATGAGTTTGCGTTAAGGGGCAAGACTCGTGTGTTCGATAGAGAATTGATATATTCTCCACCTATGAACAAAGGTTGGCACTTTGTTCTATTAAGGTTGTAGGATCAGCTATTCTACTAATTGGGTATGCAATTTATCTTGATCGTAACAAATTGATTTTTGGAATGGTGAACTGTGAACTTAGTACATGTGAAAGTGTATTGGACATGACCAATATGTGCAGTTAAATTTATGTAGCATAACCGTGCAAAGAAATTTAACTCTATGAAGCGCAGTATGAATTATCTAAATGTGTGTTGAGATAGTATTTGCTATTCGTGAGTTCGAGGGTCTTTGATATGTCAATGAGTGAGATCAATAAATATGGTCAAATATCTAGTATGTCAAAAAATCATGTCAAGCAAAGTACTGAGCAAGTATTGACATTCGAAAATCATCACCCAGATTGAAAGAAAACGAGTCCACTTAAATATTTTCTTTTGAGCAGTTTAAATCTAAACATAGTGTTTAGTGGCAACTAAATTATTTATATGATTTGATCATAGAGAACATGTGAGCGTAAGAGTGTGTTTGATAGATATTATTGAGGAAATAATGTATTTTAAATAGTGATATGATGTGAAATATGTGGTTAAAAAGTATGAAAAATTTATTGACGTTATAAAAATTATTATCTTATTGAAAAATGTGTGGTTGAAAATGAGTTTTGAAAAAATGTATTTTGAAATAATGTATGTTAAATAGGGGCTAAGTTAAATAATAATAATTAAAATGGCGAAATGGTCTTAGCCCAAATCTAATTATTTGATGTTTGACAAGGATAAGATGGAGAGTTAATAGAACATAATTGCAATATATTGAAATAATGTTACTTATTTGAATTTATATATCTTGAGGGTGGAGTCTCGCGTTTTTAGTGGAGCGAGCATAGACTGATTGTACAGTCTTGGACCGGCTTAGGTGTGATGAAATTATTAGAACTCAGATTTTATAGGTTTGATTCCATCCCTTGTTATTTCCTTTAAAAGCTCTAGACTTAATTGCGCCAGGAAAGAAAGTTCAGGGACTGTAAAAACAAAAAGGCTAAACTAAGCTTTCGGGATAATTACTTGAATGGTTATTGAACTTTGCAAAAAGTTTCCACGAGGTCATTGAATTTCAAAAGTTTTCCCATTAGTGACTAAACTTTATAAAATATAATCCTATCCATAATTTTTGTAAGGTTCAGCGACTAATGGGGAAACTTCTGAAATTTAGCAACCAATTAGGTAAGTAATCAATCTTTATGTTTTTTCAGTCTTTTCTTTTTCATTTTGTTTTGTACTCCTACCCCCCACATTCGTCAGATTTAGAAAAAAGGAATAGCATTTTATCTCGGAGTATCCGAAAAGGTTGTCGCTAACCTCTCTATGATCAGAGAAAGAAAAAAAAAAAAAACATAACAATTGATAAATTATCTAATTAGTCACTGAATTCTACATGAAGTTTTCAAGAGGTCGTTGAATTTCAACGTTTCCCTATTAGTCATTGAACTTTACAAAATGTAACCTCGTCCATCATTGAAAACTTTTGAAATTCATTTCCCCATTAGTGGAATTATATTTTGTAAAGTTCAATAACTAATGAGAAAACTTTTGAAATTCAGCTTATAGTCAAAAGTTAATGTGAAATAATGTGAATAGGCAGGCCAATTGCACGAAATTTTGGGCCCTCCAGTCCTGATTGATGCTGTCATTAGTGGTCCTTCAACCCACTGCCTTAGCAGATATGAAAGACAAAGGACACAATTAATATGGACTGTGTTTGTTTAACAAATATAAGACAAAAACAATCATGTCAAATTTTCTTACAATATTCGTTTTCACGATCGTCAATCAATCGACGTACAGTATATGACACTTAGGACAAATAAAAATATCAGTTTTGTTATAGGACATCAAGTTTGACGTTGGTGTGAAGTGACGACTGTTTATACATTGATTTTAACAATACTTTAAACAATCAATAACACAAATTTTGACAAATCTTGAAATGTCAAACTTAATGTACACAAATAGTGTACAATTTATTTAATTCTAAAAATACAAGCACGGAATCTTTAGAGATTTCTTCGTCTTGTCACTTAAGATTTTCACGGTCTCTTGCGTGAGTTGAAAGTAAATTATTCGTGAAAAGTTGACAACCTAATAAGTATATTAATATTGAAAAAAAATACAAGAAAGGTATAGGAGTCTTACCTCCATGGAATTATGAAGAACAACTCGTATCCTATTTGCAATTGATGTTACAAAATCATACTAGAAATTTATATTGAAGAATATTAAGTCAAATTCTCGAGTCTAATAGGCAATTCAGTGGTATTCATATTGAACCAATTCAATTAGAGTATAACAACAATGTTATAAACACATAATTTTGTTCATCTGGCCGATGGTCGGACAACAAATAAAGTGAAATATAATATAAGTTTGGCTCCATTATTCCACATTAAAATGAAATAAATAGTAATTTTTTGGAGAATGTATGGTTAAAAAGAAAAAGAAATTTTTTTTGGGTTCACGTATAATATTATTTTACTGGAGAATAAATGGTTGATAAGAAAAGAGAAAAAAATGAATTATAATTTAATGGGGAATAATGGGGGCCAAACGGTAAAGATTTGATATACGAATATCCAACCATTTGTTTCCCCTCCTTTATATGTTGACTTTTTCAGCAATTGACAAAAACAGCAGCATAAGAGAAGTAAGTAACTAATAGTAGTAATCTTTCATAAACTTTTAAATTTAGCACCACGTTTTCTGCATTACACTTGGATTGAAAAATGGGAAAAGGGCCTTTTTGGTTCTTTCAACTCTATGTTTGTGGGAAATGTGATCCAAAGTGCTTTGACTTAAAAGTGGATTTTGGAAGTTAAAAAAAGAAGTGAAACACCTTATTTTAAAATGGCCGTTGATTTTTCAAGCTCTAATCAAGACATTGGATGCCAATCAAGTCGTGATCTCACTTCTAGAGTTATGTTGAGCTCTCTTTTTCTATCTCTACAAGGGTGTTCTTGTCTCATTTTCTCTCTCTAAAAGTTGTGTGCAATCTATCGTAATCTTAGTTATTATTGAGTGAGATATTTAGAGCAATTATGTTATTGTGTTAAGGAGATGATAATTTATGAATAGTATAATTCCATTAGAGGTCGGTGTAGTCTGGAACCTAGGGTTTTTCATTTGCGGTGGTGCTTTAAGTGGCTCGTACAAGTGGTAATCAAAAATTGATATATCCTAATTGCAGCGAAGTCATATCCACTTTTAGTGGAGGAAGTAACCCGTGGTTGGGGGAATCCAGACCTTCGGACATAAATTCGTGTTTTTATGCTTGATCGATTATAATTTGATCGCTTTGATTTGTAAGATTGATATCAGCGATTGAAATCCTAAGTGCATAACACTGTGATTTCAAAAATCATAAAATAATGTCTGAAACAACATTCGTCATGATTATTCCCTCCAATGTTCCCATGTGTTAACCATAACACTCACAACATTCTTTGTCCTATTGAAGTTGTCTAGTCGAAACTGTTTTTAATCTATTTTCACTGCTTATAATCAGATTACAGACATAATTATTATGCTTTCTGATTTAAAATTTCCATGTTCAATGGGCATATTATTATATCTACAACTGTGATTGGATTTTTGGATTCATAGTTGCAATGACAATGATGGTAGGTTGGCATAAACTTGCAAAATGCAAACAATTGTGCTACAGTTCAAACTCTACAAAACAAGTGTTCCTAATCGTTAAATTTTAGGGAAATGCTATTTGTACATCGGGGTTGACACCCCGGTGTACACTCCCCTCACAAAAAAGAGGGGCCCACATCCAATAAAAAAATCGTGGGCCCCCCTATTGTGAGGGGTGATGTACACCGGGGTGTCAACCCCGATGTACATCTAGCATTTCCCTAAATTTTATTTATTTTGCAGGCTATTGTCCAGCATTTCTTTGCATTAAAAGTTGCAAAATTTTGCCGATAATCGTACTTGTGTCTTAACTTTTTTTGTCGCATTTTTATTTTAAATATTCGATTAGTTTGCACTTTTTGGTCTTTAATGATGGTTTACGTCTCGAATTCTGAACGCTTCTATCTTTCAAAAGAATAGAAATATAATCACTTTGTAAAATAAACTGTACAATACGAAAAAAAATAAAAAAATAAAATCAAAAAATTATATGTGGGACCAAGTACGACATTATCGTTGATTAAAAGGACAGAATTGCTAGATACTCATATTTGTCTAAAATAATTTTAGTTGACCAACTCAGATTAGATTCGCAGAAGATACGATTAATTTTATGTGATAAGATTGAGATTATGTTCACATGCTTTAAATCTTTAGACTTGAAAAAAAATGAGATTTAGTGCTTAGTGTTAAAAAATTGAGGTCGTAATCAATAATTAATCTAAACCACATATTTTATAAAATTCACAATTTTTATCACTTTTTCAATCATATCATTTGGGCTCGACTTTTCAAAAGAGAAGTTACTTTTGAATCTGTTTGGATAACTTTTTAAAATATTTTGTCACGCTAGTAGAATTTTTGGAGGAAACTGACAAAGGTTAGTAACTTCATCATAAATCTCTTCTACGATTACGAGAAGTCATAACAAAAACAAAAATAATGCCAAATGAAACCTTGAACTTTTATCAGAATCTGTTAAATTTTATCAAACGACACCCCTCATTATAATCACGGGATTTAAAGGAATCTCACTTCATTTGCAAATGGCCAGAATGTGAATCACGATAGCGAATATTGATGCACTAAGCTTTGTTAATTAGAATATTTGGCAGGATTTTTTTATTGTTGAAGAAGTTTTTATAAATGATAAAAAATTTATACTATTTTTCTTAAATATTCCAAAATCTTATCTTTTAGCTTCAATGTGAATCATGTTTTCCCACCATTGATTACTGCAATCTTGTTCCTTAACATATTTTTTTGGCTATGATTTGATGCTCATCGGACAAAATTCGTCATTATTTCGTTAAATAGTCAAAATTTTAGTGAAAAGATGATTATACTCTTATATAGAGTACAAATAAATAATAATTAAAGCTATAGTACACTAAAATTGACATTTAACAACCAAAATAGTAAAGTCTATCCATAGAAACTAACTCTTCACCAAAATAAATAGTTTGTGGATTACATTGTTAAGAAACAGATGCAAAGTCCTAATATTTCTCGTAAATCGCATTATAAAGCTCTAATTACATGTACATATAATGGTGATATTAATCTTATATCAACTAAGCAACCTCGACGAGAATATAGTCTCTAAAATATACGTCAACGACAAATTAGTTAGTTTTGTTGTCGACAAAATTAGGATTTGTTATGTGAATTAGTTTGTGTTCCTATGTTTAGTTCATTGTTCCATGCAACATGTTGTTGATGGAGAATTGTTTACGAACTGAATTCTATGATCAACTCGTAACTCCCATATTAGAAAGCCTGGTCAGCCGGCCCATGTGGTTGGAGGCAACGACCAAGTCGAATAGAATGACACAACATTATCAAATGTTTAATGTTATTTAGTATGACTGATTTCAAGCACTAGTCTAGATGACAATTGAACGATATTTAATAATAGATTCACTTAAATACAATGTCGCGTGATTCATTTAATTGATCCATCAAGTGTAGTCACCTAAAATGATGTTGAAACGCCACTTTTTTTTTTATAACCGTGGGTGTTCGAGGCTAGCTGCGCGCACCCAACTAATTCCATGAGGCTCTGAAGTCTATGGTTGGATACTCACCTCAGTGATCCTGAAAGGAGTTGAACTGGTAACCATTGAGGAGCAAAATCAAGATTTGACCAATTGAACAACCCCACAGGACTGAAACACCACTTAACTAGATATCACTATTCTTACCAAATAACATAGCAGAGACTAGATGAAAGCCTTAGAAACACCTTGGTGTGATATGGGGGGTCCATTGGCCATCATCACGTGAGCAAAGGGATAGCTTGTAGCAGAGGGTATGATGATTTTTAATTGGACAAAAAAAACATCGACTACTTTTGCTTGGGAAAGTGATGGATGTCTTGACTAAAAACACATGGCCGACACACAAATATACACATTTGGACTTTGAGTGGATTACCCATTTATTCATATGGTCTGGTCCCCATGCAATCTTCAACTAAATCCTTCACAAGATCATTGCACTTAACCATTATATTTTCAATGCAATTGTCTTTATAATTAGCACTAAACATGCTAAGAATTACAAATGTATGTATGGCTATGGTAATGGTATTTTGGTTTAAGATTATAGAGGACTTGGACTACGAACTTAACATGAACCGAGTTTAAAGCGTGATCGTTACTTCTTGAGCATGTCCATGGACCTTGAGCTTAGTGTTGCACAAAATATCGTGATTATATTATGAAATACATCGTCAGCATGTCCGCATTGGTAGTTGGAATACTCTATGTATATGTACATATAGGCGAAGCGTACATAGGGCGCCGTGACCCTCCAACTTCTGGTTTTTTTCCCCCCGATAATATTCCATTTGGTATGGAGTGAAATCTAAATTAAAGTTAACGATTAATTTTAATAACATATTTTATGGAACTCACGACTTTTCAACTTTTAATCAAAATTTACTAAAAATCTACTTTTAATCTCCATCAAATATGGGCAAAATTACAATAAATTTAAACTTTGTTCCTCTCTTACTCTCGCGACTCTCTCCTTCACGCTTTTTATCAAAATCTTGACGCTTTTTATCAAAATTTAATATAAATCTACTTTTAATCTCCATCAAATATGGGCAAAATTACAAAAAATTTGAACTTTGTTCCTCTCTTACTCTCGCGACTCTCTCCTTCACGCTTTTTATCAAAATCTTGACGCTTTTTTATCAAAATTTTAATCAAAATTTACTAAAAATCTATTTTTAATCTCCATCAAATATGGGCAAAATTACAATAAATTTGAACTTTGTTCCTCTCTTACTCTCGCGACTCTCTCCTTCATGCTTTTTATCAAAATCTTGACCCTTCTAATTTTTTAAAATTTATGTATAGTTTCTCTACAAATTATCGTGTCTACTACATATCTTCATTTTTCAATCTAATTTTCGACTAACTAAAACTGAATATGCATTTTCTCCTATCAAAATGTGTATATAGAAATAGAATGTGTCTAAAGTAATTATATTCAATTTAACTTATATTTAAATAATTGTGTTTATTTGATTGATTATTAGTATTGAATATTGATTATATGTTTTCTTTCCTTTACTTTAATTGGTTGTTTGTATTAAATGCACTGTAAATTCTTTAAACGTAAATATGCAATTTTTTTGAAATGAGCAAAATATTAATTAAATAACTGTTCTAAATCAAATGGATAAAAATAATGAGCAAAATATTAATGAAGTGATTTTTTTTAATGTAAATCTGTGTTTTCTAGGGTCAAGTATGAATTATTCAAAAATTAAGAACGAAGTATTTAATCTGTACAAGATTTGATTGTGCCATTCTAACTTAAAATGTCTGCGTCCGCCGCTAAATGTGTATATTGGTTGTACATTTATCCGTGTGAGGTCCATGTGAACTATGTTTGTATGTGATGACGATATATGATTGGACAATTTTATATGGATATCGAGTATGAAGTAGTGGTTTACAACTTACGATGCATTAGTTATGCAAATACAAAGCTATAATTACTAGACGATGTGTTCACTATTATGTTTCCCAACGTTGTGCGATGAATTGTTTAAGGACATTCAAAACCTTTAAAGTATCTGATTGACCCCACAAACTACGTGAGTTTCCCTACGAGGGTTCATAAAGTATAGTGCATAGGTCCTGTTTAGTAGGAATTAAAATTTATATTTTAATTTAAGTCAAAATTAATAATAAATTTTAACCATATATTTTGTAAGACCCATAATTTTTTAATCCATATATCATTATCTTTTGTAAAAATAAACTAAAAAATTTGATTTCAATCCTCACAAAAAAGGGGCATATACTATGTTAGGGAAACATTATAAGCAACTTATAATCTATTTTTGAAAGTCAAACATTAATTCTAATAACATATATCATAGGATTCAAAACTACTACTCATGTCTATCACATGATAATTTTAGCCAAACAACTTCATTATTTAGATACACTATTGTATAATCTTTTGTTTTAATGAAATAGTAAATTTGAACAATCTGTTACTCCTATAGTTTGAGACGTTGCTTGTGCATTATGATCTCATTAACTTTCTTTGTTGATGAATGCAATTGCATAGAAATTTGAAATCACAAAAAGTTACATGTTATGCGATGAGGTTTGCCTTTGTCTCTTATCTCAATGGGAATTGGTCGTAAAATAATTACAACGTATTAAAGAAGCATTGGATCATATCAAGCCAAATCCTATAGAGTGATTCTATGTTCAATCGACTAACCTAAACTCAATGAAAACGATAAATCCTTTCGTTACTTTTGCTTTTGAATAAAATTATGTCATTGTATTTGTGTGGGCTAAGAGCTTTAATGGGTTCTAGGGATCTAATGTTCTTACATTATACCAATTTCGACTAATTAGTTGTATATAATAACTAATTTGTTCACTTCTTATGCTACAAATACACATTTTACTAAAATTGCACTTCAATCCTTTGAAAAATGTGAAATTGCAATTTAGTTCTAAACTTGTAAAAATAGCAACAATGCCTCTAAACTGTAAATATGGGCACATAAACTCCTGTTAAATTGTAGATCTTTTTTGAGAATTAATTTTATGAAAATTAATTATTTTGAATATTGTGTGGTTAAAAAGTAGTGAAAAGTCATAAATTAACATGTAAATTTATTCTATTAAGAAAATGTGTGGTTGAAAATAAGTTTGAAAAAAATTAATTTTAAAGAATTTGTACTAAACACGTGCTCATTAACAATGTCATCCTCTACATTATACCTCGCGTCTTGAAATCCCAAACTTTCAACTCTTTTAAGTTACAGTTTGGTCTCTACATTTTTCAAATTCTGCAGATTAGTCCAATTTAATAACTATACTTTTCATTAATTGTCCTTAAAATATAATAATTGTAACTCATCAAATAACTAATAAGACATAAATTTTGGGGTATAAGCTGGACGAAGTCGACCTTGGAATGATTATAAGTAGAAATGTACATAGTGCAGATGAACTAATCAACCCTAAAATGATTTGCAAAATTGAAATGGACGGCCAAAGTTATATTTTAAAGTGTAAAAAAAAAAAAAATAAATTCTTTAATATGGACAGCTACAACTTGTTTCACAGGTGTCCAATTAAATCCGTGGATTCCACAGTTTTCTAGGGTTTTTCTAATATGTACGGCTGTTTCGACATAATTTTTATTTTTTGTAAAATTTTTTTTAGAGAAAGTTACATTGGATCAATTTTCTTTAAAAATTATTTTAATTAG
>CAIGRP010088587.1:0-23160 GCA_903798385.1 Fraxinus cuspidata
CATCAAGAGTACTTGGTCAAATGGAGCGGATGCAGCAATGAGGAGAATACTTGGGAAAAGGAAAAAGACCTTGGAGATTTCAAACCATTAATTAAAGCATATCATTCATCGATGGCTCCGAGGACGTCACCAAAACAAATGGGGGATAATGTCAAGGACACTCCAACTTTACTTAAGCCCCTTGACCCCAGCAGTTTGTCCAACTTCGGCCGTACATTACTAAATATTTTAATTCAATTGTAAAATAAATGTGATATTGGAAAAGTTTAGTATCATTCTTCGTCATTTAAATGTCTACTCCTATCACTTAGGTTTTTTTCTGAATGCTATTATAGGGGGTATTGATCTTTCAAACATCTTTCAACATTTCTAGTGTTCGTCCCATGCACTAGTCATTGTAATTTTCTGCTTTCATTAATTATAATTTTTAGCTTTCAAGAAATCAATGATCAAGTTATTTTCAATGCATTTCAATTTTATGTTGCAAACTTTCTGCAAATTGTAAACAAATTTTCTTTCTTCCCGAAACGACCGAGAGAATGCGGAAGGTAGTCTAGCGGAGCAGACTACTACCGCACGGTGTCCCTTTCAGTGTCATACGGATAGACCATCACATGTGACATTTCTTACTTGGGAAGTAGCTGATCTCATAAGTTAAAATGTGGTGACACTTAAATGAACACATTGATGTTGTTATAGAACAAACATTGGAGACCCGCTGTGGAGATTCCACATGGATAAGTATCTGAGTGTCAGTAGTTAATCTATAACGGTCGGTAGTGAAATTGGTCATTTGACTTAAGATCATCATAGTACCTTATATGAGGACGGTCATACTTTGGTGATGTTGGATGTTACGCTGTCAAGGATCGTTAATACGACATTGTTCGAGTATGCCAAGAATCATATGAAGGTTGTGAATGATCAATAAATGAATTGACACTCTTAGATAGTAAGAAATTATGATTTACATTCCATTCAGTTAAGTTAATAATGAAATTAATGCTCAAGGTGTATCATAAGTCGAAAAGGAGTTTTCAACTTACACTGACTTAATAATGGGATGAAAGATATGATCGATAATTGAGATTGACACATATTCATATCTCATAATTGATCAGATCATATTAACAAAGGGATTATAGTTTCACGGTAAACGAATAAGTTTGGTTTTGTCATACCACGTGATATTTTTCGTCATATGTATTGCCTTGATACGTTGCTAGATGTCAATTTAGGATGACGAACGTAAATTAATGATAAATTAAAAGGAGTATTTTAATTTATCAATTTTGATTAGATCAAAATAGTAATTCATGTCGTTAGATATCGTGATCGGGAACCTGATGGGTCACACATGGAGAACTATAAGAATGAGATTCACAAATTAATTAATTAACAAGTGTTGTACAATTAATTTATTGGGTTGCTTATTTATATGCCCGAATAATTAATTTGATTAATTAATCAATTGGATTAATTAAATATTAGACCAAATTAAATTTAAGAGACGGGTCAACCTCTCGTGTACTTATGTTAATAAGTCATTATGGTTTTAGAAAAACAGAACAGAACACAATTCATTATTTTGTTAACACAGGAAAAGAGAAACCCTAATTTTCTCACATTCTTGTTTCCCATGCGGATTTTCATTAGAAGTTGGACAATTGGATAGCTGTGGATTGCATATCGTGATTTTTCGTGTTCCAAGATCAGCAAAAGAGTTTGTAAAGTTTATCACATGTATTATTCTAAACACAGTTTTTATCTAAATACAAATCAGATCCGTGATAGGAATTGAAAAAATAATTTATTTTTCGCTTTGCATGATTAAGTAAATTCTCAACAACCATATCAATGGTGGACATTATAAACTCCTGCCTCGAGATCATTTCTAGTAAAAATGTTTAGACTATTTTATGTTAATTTTGACACCCAAATATTGTATAAATGTAACGTCCTAAAAATTATGGTTCTTTGGAAAACGAGTAAAATATGTACCATAATTTAAAAGCATTGGACCACTCTGGGTAACATGTCGATGGAAGACTGTCGAAACTTAGTACCTTTATTATAATAATGTAAACCTAGAAGTCAAGAAAGAACAAAGAAGAAACCAAAAAGAACACGATTATAAAAATAAACTGTATGATTCTTGACTCTCGGCACTGCTATATCATCAATCTTAATCTTCACAAATTTAAGTATGAAAATGATTTTCCAATATTATAATTCCTCAAGACAAGAAGGCTGACAACAATTTTTATAATAATTGAATTAAAATAATCAAAATAAACAAAAATGGAAAGGTAAACCGTCCATAATATAATCGATGATGACGTCCCGGATGACGCAATTGCGCAAATTAATTTTTTAATAAATAGTAAATACCAACTAGAATATCAAATGGGATTATGGGGCTGGATACACAATCAATTTTATATATTAGGATAGATTAAAATAAGCACATTATTGGGATAGCAAATCCCTTTTGCTGTTTTTAAGGATTAATTAGTAGAAAAATGAATTCTTAGGTAAAATGAACCGTACCATATTTGCTAATATTAACGAAGAAAAATATTGAAATTCTATTCGTTTTACTATCCAATCATATTTAATACTGCAAATATAGTGGGCATGCTTGATTTTATAAGAAATATGAATTTTCACTTTTGTAACCACCCGGCTTTAGGGTATATAGATTAAGTCATTCTCATAAAGGATACATATTTGGTAAGATAGACGGCACAATACTTTACAATATCAATGATGAAAATAAAGCTAACTTATTTGCTATACTATTCATCCATATTTAAAATTGCTTGTTGAACGTGCTAGAAATCTTACTCCCTCGTAATACATAGGTTAAGTCCTTGTTGTATAATGTTCGGCAGGATGGACACGAGAATTAAAAGAGAAAAAGGAAAATTAAAATTTTGTATGTTATACTCACTGATCATATCTAGAACATGAAACGTGTTTGAATAGTACAAGAGATTTTCAAATTTGAAGTGTACTTCAAGTTCGAGGCTTTAGCCTTTAGAGCATATGTTAAGTCCCTCTCGTCATAATAGCCATGTCTGGCTGCTTTAGCTCATGGGAACAGATTTAAAGGATTTACTTTTTTACTTTTTTTCTATTTTCTGGTGCAAATGCAATGCAAGAGTAGACATTAACTATGAATGTAGTTTAAACAAAACAATTGAGTAATGATGAAACATAGGTTCGATAAATTTGAAGTTGGTTACATTAATCATTCCCCATCCCTATATACTCGAAACTTATAATATACTAATTAAAAGAGCAACATTAATTTCCAGAAAAGTTGGGGTTTCTATATAAATTCTCCATACTTTTTGCTCAATGCTCATCCTAATTGAAAACCCTGCCTGGTTATGTACTAACGGTCCCTGCTAGTTACACTGAGCACAAAAAATGCTCAAAGCATGGAACTATACAAAACTTACTCCATAAATGGAGATCTTACAATGTCGCGTAGCAGAAAGAAGGCCGGTTTAGTTTCTGCAGCCGATTATCAGCCGCTGGAATCCTGATGATGCTGCTAATAATCAAGGAGAATTTGTTTGTGATCGATGATCTTTCATAGAAAGAGAGCTATCTTCCATCAGCTCCAAATACTGCCTCCATTGCTGCTGCTCGGGAACTGGATCGCAATTTTTCACATTAACGCTGAGAAAGCTAAAAATTTGCTTACTGATACCAGGATCAGGAATTAAGGGTTTACTTGATAGTTTTGTGAGCTGATAGGTGATGAAAACATCTGAATCATATGGGGTTCCTTAACTTTCACAAATTGCCCATATCCATGCATTTCATTAACCTTCACTGAGCCCGGAGAATATAGGTGTGTTTGGCTTAGGAGCTGTATGGTATCTGTTTCATTAAATACGTTACTTCTCCGCACACCATGGTCAATTGGACTCACTTGGTGCTGGACAACAAGAAAAGTATAATCAACACAAGAAAATCAAGAAACCACAAGTTGAAGATATACAATCTCATTGAATTAACAAGGCATTGATGCCTTGTCTATATACCTCCGGCATCAGTCCCCGACGTTGCCATTCAAGTTCAAATTGCAGTGATGAAGAATGTTGGTCTCCAGCACGATGAATGTCATCCACAAATTCTCGACTGCTTGGTTTTGAGGCCGAATTTCCCAAACTCAAGTCAAGATTGTGCTCAGATGCATTACTAGAAGAATCTGTCAAGCACAAAATTTTTCCATATCTCAAATCAATTCAAGATTTTACAGCAGCGCACGCGCGCACACAACAATAACAACTACTCGCTCTTTCATTTCACCTGCAGCTTTAAGTTCTTCATAAATGCTGGGATCAAAATTGGTTACAGCTTCCTTTCCATTACACTTGATGGCAGCTATATCATAAGCCCTAATTTGGTGACAAAAGATCATTGATCCCATCAAATTAAGTTAGATTTAACCCTTTTGGCATGTTTCATACGCCGGACTAAACAGAGATTTTAGAAAAAAGAAGTTAAAATCTCATTTCCGATACGGTAGTGTTCAGTTCTGTCAGTTGAAGATAGAATGTAAGCAGAAATTAATGGAGATAGTTTCTAAAACACACAAACCTGGCAGCTTCAACTTCAGTATCAAATAGACCCAAATAAACGTACCTGTTAACACATAAGAGCAATTGAAATTATATATCAAAAATTAAGACTAGAAAAAACCCACAAAAGGGTTTAAATTTAAAAGAAACGGGGGACCAACACACACACAGAGATACAGTGTGATTACTTTTTGCCTAAGAACTGGCCCATTCTGGCTTCCCATCTACCACATTTATGCAAAGTAACACCTCTATACTTGGAACTTCCTCTTGGAAAACCGGTACTTTGTCGTCGAAGTACATGAACAAATTCTTCCTTCGTTAGATTTGTCATCTGAAATACAACATAGGACATTATGTTTCCCCTCGAAAAACAATATATTTTTCCTTTCCCGTGTCCAAAAAACCTCAAAATTTATAACGCTAAATCAAGAATACAAACTCTTTAAGATAACATAAAAACTAGATGAAAACAAAGAAGGCTCTAATGGTATATTTGATAGCAAAGAATAAAATAAGCTAAAATCTTATTCGTTATATGGTCGAGTCCTAAGTCTCTCTTGGTTTAAACTACCTGTTTTAAGTCTTCCTCGTAGTCATCCAAACTGAAGTTAATGTCTGCTTCTACTCCACGAAACTTAATAGCTGCCCTATCGTATGCACTGTCACGCATTTATTTCTAAACATTAGTCTCTTTGAATTTTTTCTTCAATTCAATCAAGAATCAGTAAAGAATTCCAATTGATCTTACCGGGCTGCAGCATGTGCTGTATCAAATCCACCTATACAAATTTGCAAGACAGAAAAATTTGGGTAATCAGATTATTATGGACCATTAATTTCATTAGTTCTCAGGTAAAAAAAAAAAAAAAAATCATAATAATAATAATCTTGTTATAAATAGAGAAGATAAAATAAACTGACCTAAATAAACTTGTTTTCCACAATCCCTGAATTAGTAAATAAAAAATCAGTTTTTTTTTTTTTAAATAATGGAAAGATTATATGAAGGATTGAGGTTGATTAAATATAGATATTGTTATACCATATGTGTGATTCCCACCGGCCGGTTCGCCGGTAAAAGGTGACGCCGCGGTACTGAGAGCTCCGGGACCTTGGCCCACGGCGGCTCTTCTTGAGAGGCTGCGAAACTTCCGCCGCAGACTTCCCCAAGACGCTACCGGTGTTTGGGTCAGACTGGCAGAATTTCACCCCCATCCAGTGCGCCCTCGGAAAATTGGGTTCTGCTCCACCTCCGGATGTAACGGTGGTTTCCGACTCGTCCACCGGAAAGAACTGCCTTGTCACCGGTGGGTCACTCCCCAACGAACATGGACCTATATCATCATCATCATCACCATCACCATCACCATCACCATCACCACCCTCAAGTGACACAGAGAAACCAAAGATTTTGCTGCTTCTTTTCTTGTTCCCATCACCACCACTTCTCTCTGCATCATCTTCTTCCTCAGATAAACCATCCTCCATCGGCACCGGCGATGCTGAGCTCAAGTTCCACTCAGATCCGACCCTTTTACCCTTTTCACCTTCATCAATCCTTTGATCCGGTGAATAGTTCAGATTCCACATTTCTGTTTCTTTGAATGAAATTTGAACAGTTCAAGCCTTGTAGATAAGTATTCAATTTAGAAAGAGAAAGTGGAGAGTGCAAATTTTCTGAATTCTGATCAACACTGTCTCATCAGAAGCAAAAAATTTCGGGGGCTGCAAAAGGCTTAAGAAGTAAGAAAAAATGTTTGCTCTTGAAAGGACAGGAAAAGAAAAAGAAAAAAGAACCCTATTCAACTAGATCTCTCTTGCTGCTTGGCTGATTTGGAGTTTCAATGGGATTTTGTGGTCTATAATCATATGTATAGGGGAAACATTAACTCTATATCTCTCTTGTTTCTCTCTCTAAGTTTTCTCTGCTTATTTCCATAGGTTGTATAAATAAAAACAATGGGAAGGGAGGAGAGAGAGAACAATTTTCTTCCTTCTTCAATTCTCCGACGTTAACCAAATCGAAAATCATCAACCCACGTCAATACCCTTTCTCTCTCCTCATTTTCATCTCTTCAACTAAACTAATAATGGAAACAAACAGCACCCACACTCTTAACCTTGACTTGTTTATCAATAACCTTAATTAGGCTAAGTTAATTATCATTTCGTTTTCATTCATTCATTCACTCTCACGTCTCCTGTCATCTCCACCACACGCACTTCCACACAGTTTCACGCTCACAGCAATCGATATATTTTGATGCGGGGTGAAAATGGGAATAACAAAAAAAGGATTTTGTGCACATTATTTCCTTTACGTCAAGTTGGATATTGTCTTTATTTTCAAAAATTTGTGGACGAAATTTTTTTTTTTTTTTTAAATTGGTGAATGATAGTTTGCCATGTGATAGACTGCTAATCTTTGTGTAAACTTTGGATAAACTATCAAATTTAGTGTACATCAAATGTGATTGGTAATAAAATGGGTATTTTTCGTGACACACAAAAAAGTTTTACTCATATTTCGTTCGAATGAAGGTAAAAAATTAATGAAATCCATGACAAAATTGTAGGGAATTGAGAAAAGCTTTTGGATTGTACTTGTTCGCGTAAATTAACACCCGAACTAAAAGTTAAGTTTGTTTTTGTATATCCTTCTTATTTCTCCTATTTTTCAATATTGAGCCTCCATATGGTTCCTATTTTTTAAAATTCATTTTTAACGAAATATTTTATCTGATTCAAATCATACATTTCACAACTTTTTTTTTTTATCAAAATTTACCAAAAAAAAGGTATATTTTTTGACAAAATCAAATAGGGGTCGACTAGTTCTTTACTTTTACATATTTTAAAATATTTTACGACCTTTTTTTCATGTGTGGAAATTAGAGTTTCAGACGTTTACTATTCTATATTTGGGTTCTATTTTAAAATGACAATATATTAATGAGGAATATCCAATCTGTGTGTTGATTATTGTTTTCATGGTGTAAATTTTATCCTTAAAATGACTTGAAAGATTGTAGCGCGTTTGATGAAAGACTAACATAAATTCTTATATATTGATTAATATTTTCATATTTAAGTGAATTTTTTAATAACGATGTTGAGAGTAAACTACTATAAATCTATGTTTACTTTGCATTTCTTTTATCATTTTTTCCTTATTATTACTCTTGAGTATATATTTCGTCTTAAACCACAACACATACAAAATAACATATATAATATTTTAACTTTTCCTATATTTGATAGTGTACAATTTAGCACATCAAACGCGTATTATACATTAACCACAATAAAAATGATAAAAATGGAAAAATAATTAAAGTGAGGCTCTTTTTATTGTATTTGTGGAATTAGACAATTTTGAAAGATCCAAATCTCATACAATAATTTCTTAGGTTGCTAACCTAAGGACCCAATAAGCTCATGATTGGCCTACATTGTGACAACACTCCTTATTCTTCACTTATTTTTAACCACATATTCACATAAAATAATATTCTGCATCTAAACTTAAAATATATTTTTTAATTTTTAACCACACATTTTTCAAAAAAGCACTATATAAAATATCACTTTCTCCTAATTTCTCTTATAATGGCCATCAAACATAGACTAAGTCGAGAAAACAAATTTGGGAAAGAGTAATGATATTTAATACTATTTGTGTTTAGAATTATGCTATTTGTCCAGAAAATGAAATCCAAAAAGTGTGCCAAAAAGTGATATGTAATGAAATGATTGGATAAAAAAAACTAACTATATTTTAAACTATGTAATCCATTATGTAAGGCTTGATGTACATGTAATAAGATTCATGTGTTTAACACGAGTCTAGGTGGTAGAGTTACAAATTCAATTAAATATAAAAAAATATGAACAATATAATAGGATTTATGATGTGACACTTAGATTGATGTTCAAAAATAATTGTGTTAAACAATATTATCTATTGGAAAAGAGCTTGAAGAGGTACGTCAATTCAATTCAAATTTAATTATTTGGTTATTAACTTTTTATCTTCTTCGAATCTATCTTTAACATGAGCATAAGATGATTAAACCCTTGTTTATGGCATTAAAATCAGATTTTTAATAAATTTGTATAAAAATTGATGAAAATTATGAGTCTATGAAATATATAATTAAAATTAATTATTAATTTTAATTAAAATTATTGATGAGATTAAAATCAGATTTTTAAAAAATTTGTATAAAAATTGATGAAAATTATGATTGAAAATTATGAGTCTTAATTAAAATTTTGATTTTAATTTTTACCCAAATTGGTGAAACTTCTCAAAGCAAAAAAAAGAGGAAAAAAGGGTAATTTAGGAAAAGAAGAGGTGGATTGAATGTGAATTGAAGGGAAGGACACATTGGGGTCAGAAAAGGAAAATGGAATAATGGTGATAAAAGGAAAATCTTTCCACAAAAGTCTAATCCAAAAGTACGGGAAAAATGGCCACCCGTTTCCTTCTTTACTACTTACAACCCTACCTCGTATTCTATGCCCACTCTCACTTTCTCCGCGCGTGTCTTTCATTACAGATTATTTATAAAGATTTAGATTAAACAATCTCCCTACTATTTTGTAGAAGGCATCACTTGTATTCACGATGGTAAAACTTGCTTCTAATTATATTATTTTGAAATTTGCTATTTGTACAGAAAATATGTTGTCAGAATCAATACAAAAGACATTTGACAGTTGTTGGTTGGATAATGACAAAAAAAAAAAAAAGGACAGACCAAATAGATGTTGCGGCAGAGATGCTGTTATGACAGCATCTATATTAAATATATCAAAACTGTTTCTGTACAAGTAGAATTAGTATATTGCAGTTTTAATGTTGTGCACTTGAGCCTACTTATTTCAAAAGTTTGATCTTTCGTTTAAATAAAATAAAATAAAATACCCATTTGAAAATGAAAATTTGAAGTAAATCGATTTTACATTTCATCTCAACTAAGAGATGTTCTTAGTTATCAGTTGGAAAAGACGAGTGATCCACATAATGCTAATAAGAGCTTAAAGTTTAGTGGCACAAAAAAAATAGATAAGACAATTGAACGATAAAATACACTTTTATATAAATTAGTAGATATTAACATTATATAATCGTAATGTCTCAGGATCTCAATATCGATGATCGACTAACTTAACATTAGGATATCTAACAAAATCTTGTTGGAAATTCATACTCAATAAAACGTAGTCAAACTTAGCAATTTGTCCTAATAATTTCTTTTAAACCCCTGAAATATGTAAAATCTTTACTAGAATTATGCAATATATATCATTCAAGGATTAGGTTTTGCAACATGGGTAGTACACTTTTAAACAAATAGTTGCAACATATATTTTTATATATGCTTAATTCAGATAACCACTTAAATTAAGTTAATGAAATAACTATAAATTCAGAATCATGTTAAAACACAACTCTTTTAACATATCAAAATGATTAGGTAGAATCTAACTAAGAATACAATGTTGCAACTCAGTTTGACTAAGGCGCCATCTGCACATTCCGGGAAAGACGAGGACTAAGGTGCCATTTGCAATGCTGCGGCTACAACCGGGTAAAATTTTAGGGGAATTCTTCCCTGTTGGCCATGGTGAGATCGCCATATAGCAAATATATGGCTCCATTTTTCAACACCAAATTCAAAGGCAAACTTTGTATTTTCAAGGGCATGACATAAGACCATTGAATGCTATTGACATGTGTAAATTAGGTCAACAATAAAGGAGGAAAACTCAATTTCTTGGATAGTGACAGACGCATATATTTTGAGTTGGAGCAAAATCAAAATTTTTCAAAAAAAGTTATTCACTGATTTGCCAACAATAGGCTCGAATATGGTTTCTCCACGTTAATGAATTGAAATTCTCTATAACCTTTTTTCGAATCTGTCATTCTCGTGACTTGGTAGTTGAGACAATTTAGACTCATATTTAATGATGCTATAAATTATGTATTTCTTGATTAGTTGGAACTAGTGACAACAAATATGATAGCCTATGGATAATTAATTGAGAGGAAGAGATAAAAGAGATATATTACAAGGTTATTGAATAAAATTGGCTATCAACTGTTCAATTTATTTACCCCATGTTAGATGCAAATTAAAATCTAGATTTTAATCTAAATCAAAGTCAGCAATTAATTTTAATCACATATTTTATGGGACTCACAATTTTTCAACCACACATTTCATCAACTTTTATCAAAATCTATTAAAACTGATTTTAATCTCTATCAAACATGGGCTTAATTTATCCTTATAAAAAAGACTCAATTTTGAAAGTTGATTGGTCATGTGACCCACCAAACCTCAGTGTGCATCTGTCAATGCTCTTGGGATAAATCGTAGAGAGAAGTCAGAAATTAATTGAAATTCGAGTATTAATATGTTCGGGCTCTTGGAATTAAAAGACAGAGATTCATCATATATGTTTGATATTAAACTTATAGGATGATATCTATTTCAAATTCTTCTAGTCTTGATTTCTTGTACATGTTTCTTGGCTAGATTATTTATTAGGACAAATGATATAATTTATGAACTTCTATTCAATGTTTTGACCCATTATTTTAGGTTTCTCTTTTCATAAGTTGTGTTGAATTGGAATGATT
The DNA here is from genome assembly GCA_903798385.1 of Fraxinus cuspidata. Taxonomy (NCBI): domain Eukaryota; kingdom Viridiplantae; phylum Streptophyta; class Magnoliopsida; order Lamiales; family Oleaceae; genus Fraxinus; species Fraxinus cuspidata. The sequence goes on from CAIGRP010088587.1 coordinate 11,257, forward strand.
GAATTATTTTTATATTTGTTAATGAGAATTCAACTATATGATACTTGTTATGTCACTACACCAAAAATAGTCTTTTGCAACATGCAAAAGGCAACATTCGTTGATTAAATGTTGTTAAAGGGATCCATTGCAACATTTTACAAAGTGAATGTTGATATTGACTAACATACTTGAGCTTTCGCAACATTTTTTAAACAAATAAACAAATGTTGTTACTGTCGCATTTTGCAACGTTTTATAAATGATGCGAAAAGTATAAGTTTTTGCAACTTTTTTGAACGTTGTTAAAATTTGATTCTATAGCAACGTTCATGGCATGTTGTTGAAACTCTCAATATAAAACATTTTGCAATGTTTATTGACTGTTACGAAAAAATTCACTTTTGACAACATTTTTTAAACGTTGCAAAAAGTTTTGTACCTTTTTTCTAAATTAAATTATGTACGGGAATAAAAAAATAATCCAAACCCCAAACTAATTCACGCCTCCCTCCATTCATTCCTCTCCCCGCACGGTGATTCAATAGTAAGTTCTTTCTTTATACCTTTTGCTTCCACTTCTATTTTAACCTACTCTTTAGCGCCGCCTATGAATCCATTTTCTGCCACCGTCCGGCCACCAAAACTGCTGGACATTGGTCCCAACGGATTGCCCTTAACATCTTCTACAATTTCCACCCAACATTTCCCAAAATCATCCAGTAATACGGCTGAAATCAACCTAGAAAACCAGCAACCTGAAACTGTGAAAACTGTCGGAATCGTCTCCTCCGGCCAACACCTTGATCGCGGACCACCACCGGTCGACTGCCCATGTCCTGCTGACTCCAACTATGGTCTCAATTTATCGCAAACATTAAGTTATCAATCTAATTTTATGTCTGAAATCGCTCCAGTCGCGATCCCCTTTCTGCCCAGGAAGAATTCAAATTCTGCCTCCGTCAGGTTCACCCATGGTCGCGGACCACATTGGTTGACTTCGTCCACCTCAGGTGCACCTTGCCCAGTAATGGGTCCGACCCAATTTAGCCCGGAACAGGATGATTTTATGGCTGCAATTCGAGCTGTGTGCGAAAAATTCGGTACCAAAGGTTTTGATGATTCTATATTACTCCAATGTTTAATTTGACTTATAATACTTCAGTTGGTGATGGAAAATCCAAGGGTCAACAAGTGATTGAGCCAATTAACAGCTCAAATTCTGAATTGGATGTGAATCAACAGTGTATACGCGATGGGGACTTCCATGGACCAATTGTTGCTCCTGCTCGTGTTATTGATCCATATTCCACAAAAAACATTGAAATTGAAGGTCAGAATATCATGGGAATAAGAGGGTCACAATATCAGCATATAGAAGAGCCATCAAGACATGGGTTCAGTGGACTCGTGAAAATGCAAACCATGGGAAGTTGATGTTCTATCGCGGGTACTCATCTGCCCATTTCAGGTAACTTCTTACCCCCAACACAGCCCTGCATATTACCTTCATTCTTAAGGAATAGAAAATAAAAATGAATTATTGCCTTCCAAAAGCGGTATTTGTTCTGAGTTTTCTTCCAAAGGCTATGCCTTCAATTTGTTTTTTAACTGTTAACATTACTTCTACGATTGCCTACTTGATTGAAGTCAATAATAAAGCATAAAAATGTGCGAGTAAATGAAGTAAATTTCACATTATTTGACTTTGCCCATGTGCCCATGTAATAATGCATGTGGAGACTCGTTGAGAATTATCCTATTCTAGTTCATGATCTATTAGAAGTAGAACATACTCTGGCAGGATCTCATAAATCATGCCTTTTACTTAAGAGTAAGTTATAACCAATTATAAGTTAGTGCCATTTTGGCAACATGATTGTACAAGTAATTTTATAAGAATTGATTTGAAAGATGAATTTTCACAAGAATTAGTTTTTATTTTTCGCGCACTTTAGAATCACAAAATTTCTGTTCCATGTTTTGTCTTCTCAATATTTGAGTAGGTAGTGAAATTTCTAATGTTATTTTGTTTCTCTGTCTTGTGGTTGGATTACGCTTTTCTTGTGATTTTCTTTACCCATATGCAGGCCAAAACTACTCAGAAACCCCAAAACTACTACCTCAGGTGGTGGTGCTTCTCTTGTCCCTTCATTAAATGTATTGAATGTGATAGATAAAAAAAATATAAAGGATAATACGGTTTAAGAATTGAAAGAAAGGATTGCTATTCTACTATTGATGATTATTTTTTGGTTTTGGCATTCTCCTTATGTTTCTTCAGTCTTGGTTGAACTTTACTTTGTTGAAACTTTAACTGTAGCTTTAGATCTGGCTAATGAGTTTTGGGGTATTTGTTTCTTCTCTCTCATCTACAGGGAGAATAAGTATTTGATAAAAGAAGTTTGTTATTGGGTTGTCAAGTGCAATGACTTCAACAGGACAACCAGCATCATCCTTAAAGCGAACTTAATGAGAGATGAGGATCAGCTTATTATAAACATTATTCAGTCTGTTGTTTCTAAATTTGTGATTCTTTCTCTCCTCTGAATTTGTTTCGCATTCTATTCCGCTAAGTTGCTTTCTGAGTGCAGCTTTCACTTGGACCATGCTCCTTCCCTTCCTTATTTTCTGGAGAAGGTTGGTTTGCTTCATTAAAAATTTCCTTTCAGCCATAATTTACAATTTTCTTCACTGAAATTTTCACTTCTTTTGCTCAACAGATCACATTCAGTTGAAGATGTGAGCAAGGTGTCAGTTGAAGATTTGTTGTTTGATGAACAATACACTCTTCGGTCCATGGATATCATTTCCAAACCGGTCTCTTGTTATCTACAAACTGGTTTTTTTTTTTATTTTTTTAAATGTACTGAATTTTATACGCTTCAGAATTTTGGATTTGAATTTTGTGATAATATCATTACATTTTGGAGTACAATTAATAATGATTATTGGAGTTGTTTGATATTGTCATCTTCTATCTTATTTTGTAGTTGATTTGTGCAAATTATTGTACAAATAAGAAAAATGTAAAATAAAAAAAACTTGTAAGATGACATATGGCAACGGTAAAAAAATGTTACAAAAAATAAAAAATATAAGCATAAACAACATGTAAAAAACATTGCNTCTATCTTATTTTGTAGTTGATTTGTGCAAATTATTGTACAAATAAGAAAAATGTAAAATAAAAAAAACTTGTAAGATGACATATGGCAACGGTAAAAAAATGTTACAAAAAATAAAAAATATAAGCATAAACAACATGTAAAAAACATTGCAGAAGGTTATTAGCAACGTTTAAAATATGTTGCGAAAAAGTTATTAAAGCGTTGCAAAAAGGTTATGATCACACTCAAAAATTTTTGCAAAATGTTATAACAATACTAAAAAAACGTTGTAAAAATGTTATTCGCAACGTTAAAAAAACGTTACGAGAAGGTTATGGCAACACTTAAAAAACGTTGCAAAAGGTTATTCGCAACATTCAAAAAACGTTACAAAAACGTTATGGCAACACTCAAAAAACGTTGTCGTATCCATCTACTCTACGACAACATTGATGTTTTCAACATACTCAAAAACGTTGCAAATGATTTTCGACAATGTTTTTTGAACATTGCAAAAGATTGTTTTTATTGTAGTGCGTGTTAAGTCAAGATATTGCATGTTAGAGCACATAATCTTGTTTTTCTTGAATTTGTTTTTAGATTGAGAAATTTATGTTATTTATGTCGGAGTAGAATGCGTTTGACCATTCCATGAATTGATTAACGGGACTATCCAAGTATTTGGTCAAAGTTGATTAAAAATCAACCTAATTATATTTGGTCAAAGTTGATTTAAATCAACCTAATTGAACCAATTTCCAACAATCCCCAGTATGAATAGAAATTATCAGAAATTCAAATGATAATGCAGGCACTAATAAAGAGTATAGTGATATTGCATCAAAAGAGGTAGTTTCTAGTTTTGAACATTTTTTAGTGAAATACTATCAAATTACTTGGCTAATAAGTATGATATCTTGAGCCGTTCAGTCATTGCTATAAATCAAGATAGCAGTACTCACTCACTATCTTCCCTAAAATTTTGGTTCTCATGATTGTATTCATTTTGACCATGAACAACTATTGGGTCTCATAAGTATTCTAGAGAATTCCTTCATCAAAAATTCTCATAGATACAGCTACACTTTACACTTATATAAGTGAGCTCATATTAAGAGTATTTTGACATACTCCACTTGGCTTATCCAAGTTATGTAAATCATTGAAAGTAAAACTTAACCTGAAAACACTCTGTAAAAAGCACTTTTATTGTCATAGGAATGAGTATGTAATAACTCTTAAGTGTTCCATGGAATCTTCATAATTTAGTTACATATTGAATCAAGATCTTGAGATCTCCAGTCAACAAGTTTGGATTACCACTACAGACTCTTACGTAGTAGGCTTTAAACGCATTCCCTTTGATAGATATCATACTTATTCTCTGGGCAAACCTGTTGTAAGCGGATCCGCGAGATTCTCATTTGATTTCACATAATCAATGCAAATAATACTATTTGAAATCAATTTCTTAATAGAGTTGTGTAACAACCCAAACTCAATGTCTGAGCTGTTAACTTACTTATTGTCTACTTTGGAGACACAATACAAATTCGTAACTGTAAGATGGGTTCAGGCTCTCCCAGATGAGATAGTACATAAGTTGATGGCTTGAACACAAAGATTGAGTCATTACAAAAAATCTCATCCATACGGATTTCTATATTTGTAACGACTCAGCCTCTATGCCCAAGCCGTTAACTTACATACTGGTCAAATCTTGAGAATGCGATAGAAATCTGTGAAGGGTAAGATGAGTTTAAACTCTCCCAAAATGGACAGTATGTAAGTTAACGGCTTGAGCACATAGACTGGATTATTACAAAAAATACGCATTTTTGGTGTCCCCAGGATTTGAACTTTTGACATTTCCCTTAAGAATGACTTAAGTTGAATATTGATACCAATTGGGGTCGAAGCTTTCCCAAAGCGGACAATATGTAAATTAATTGCTCAAGCATAGAGGTTGATGATTAGAGTGTCGAACACTCGAGAACTATTTGTTTGATTTGGTTAAAGTTAATAATATCCTTAATAAAATAACATAAGTGATTTGAGTTTATGTATACTAATTTCTGTGTTATTAACTAAGTGGAAGCAAGTAAAATTGGTTTTTCAAATATATGAGAAGTGTTGCTAAAATGTCTAATCCTCCTTGTTAATACATTTTTAGTTCAACAATTTAAAATTATAGTTTGAAATCATTGTCGTTAGTCAATGTTCCTATTTTAATTAAAAATTTCTCTCGGTAGCGATTAAATCTATTCCTGCATGCGACATTCCTATATTTCTATGAGAAATGCGAACATGTAAAAAACATTAAACGTGCTAGAATGCCTACAGAAACTATGTAAAGTATATCGATATATCTCTATTTCATATTGGACTTTACAATGTTTTTTTATTTTGTATTAATGATCACATTGTCTCTAGCGATAACAACAAAATCTACAAACAATTCAACTAGTGGTCAATTAATTGAAAAGCATGAAAAACAAGAATAGATATCCAAGAATTTAAAAGTAAATTAGAGCCAAACAAATTTTTTAAAACCTAAAATATCATAACAAGAGTTCATGTGATCCTAATAATTAAATAACTATCCTGACATATCAAAATTACAAGAAAATATCATAATTTTGTATAACATCACCCGAAATTGTGAATTAATGAATGAATGAAGATGAATCTTGATGTTCTTGAATTTCTTCAAAACAATCTTGATAAATCTTCAACAATCATTTCAGTAGACAAAAGTGCATTGGTGAATGCCAAATCCTCCATGATTTGGTAGATCTGATCCGCAATTCTTTTTGTGAAAAAACCATTGTACTAAGAGTCTATGTTAGCCCTGTTTATTGGATTCAAACTAATGTAAAAGTATTGTACCTAAAACCACTTCTGCAATCTATGTTATGGGTATCGGCGGAGCAAATTCTTGTATCATTCCCAAACCTCTGAATAACATTTTGAATCCCATTGTTAGAATGTGGTTATCTCATCCCTCAACTTTGCAATCCTCTTATGTGGGAAATTCGTTTACTACCCGATATTTTTTAATTTTTTTATAATTCATTTTATTACCCCATTCATTAAAGTAATACAATAATATATTTTTTATTTTTTATTTATTTTTAAAAATTATTCAAATATATTTGGTAACTAATGCTTTTATTGTTTATCATACTTTTTAAATAATCTTAGTAGCCATTTTTTATTAAAACTAATGAAATTTCGTGAAATTTACCGTTTAAAGTATTGAAAAAAAAAAAATTAAACGAGGCAGGGTACCTGGACTCAGACCCGTCCCAGAGCAAAGTTACTTGTGCCCGTCCCGTCCCGTCCCCGACCCGATTAAGTGGGTAATTTTTACCCCGTTCGTGGCGGGGCCCGCATGTATCGGGTTTATTGGATTTTTTTACGTCCCTAGTCTAATTGTTTCGGTAGACACCCCTGGAAACTCGATAGTTACACACATGTCCAAAAATCTTGATATATGAGCATTGAGATTCTCGGTAGCTCTCCCAAAGAGTAGTAAACATGTTGATCACATCAGTCTTCAAGTAGAAATTTGTCTGACCAAACGCCGGATGTTCTATCGTAGACTGGCTTTCCACAATTGATGGAACCACGTAATCCCCCATTAACCTTGCATTTTCATCGACTATAGTCATATTAGGAGGTTCTGTCCCCATATTAGTTTCAATGGCAATATGATTTAGATTATCCTCTGCCATGTGTTCCTTTTTCTGTTTTTGTTGTGCTTCCAACTTTTCTCTTCTTTGAAACCTGAATGTTCTTTCGATTTTCGGGTCAAATTGAACAAGATCATTGTGTCACGGACTTTTCTTACAAAGTCTTGAAAAAGTCAGAAAGAAACACAGTGAATTTTTTCTAATATAATACACTACACTACGAAAGTAGTGAAATTCATATTAAAGTTATAATTAACTAAAACTTATCAAATACTATAGTTCCCGATAACGATGCCAAAAATTTGACCCTTTGAAATCTGCAAGTGCACGGTATCTTAATCAAGTAATAAAACAATGAATAAAAAGTCGAATTTACGAGGACTACGTGTTTGATCTTGTTAAAGTTAATAATAACCTTAATCGAATAGAAAAAAGTTATTTTAGTTTATTTATACTAATTTATAAGTTATTAACTAAGTGAAAGTAAGTAAAATTGGTTTTCAAATATGTGAGAAGTATTGCTAAAATATTGAATCCCCCATATTACCATTTTTAGTTCAACAATTTAAAATTGCAATTTGAAATCATTCTTGTAGGTCAATGTTCCTATTTTAATTAAAAGTCTCTCGATAACGATTAAATCTATTCATATATGTGACCTTCATATATCTTTATGAAATATGCGAAAACATATAAAAAAGCATTAAACATGCTAGAACATCTATAGAAACCATGTAAAGCATATCGATATATCTCTATTCCCTATGGACTTTACAATGTTTATTACTTTGTGCTAATGATCCCATTGTCTCTCTTGAAAATAACAAAATTGACAAACAATTTAATTAGTGGCCAATTAATTAAAAAGCATGAAAACGATAATAAACATCCAAGAATTTAAAAGCAAATTAAACTCAAAAGTAAATTATTAAAATAAAAATTTCATAACAAATGTTCATCTAATCTTAACAATTAAATAAATATCCTAACATATCGAAATTACAAGAAAACGTTATAATTTTGTATAACATCACCAGGAATTGTGAATTAATGAATGAAAGAAGATGAATTTTGATGTTCTTGAATTTCTTCAAAGCAATCTTGATAAATTTTCAATAATCCTTTCGTCTCTTTATCCACAAATCCCAAGTTTTATTCTCCTATTGATGAGTTATTGAACTTCGTCTTTGAAATCTTCTCACAATATATGATTTTGCCCATCTTTTATGATGAAAATTGATGGAATATTGTAGTATGAGAAGTCTCTATAATGTGTTATGTTGTAGGAGTCGAAAATTGGTTGAAAATCGCGTTCAAAATGGCTTCCAAAAGAGTTCTAATCGAATAAGGAAAATTATTTTTGCACACACATGTTTTTGTCTTTGCATAGTAGTCATTATTTTGATCATAACTTTCTCTTCCGATATCTGTTGAGATTATTCAAAGTGTGTTGGAAAGATAACTCAAAGGGCTACAACTTTCTTAGAAATAGAATATTCCAATTGAGACATTTACTATGTTAAAAATGAGTCTCAATTTTTGACTAAAAATCTTGAAATAACTTTTGTGATTGAAAATTGATTTATGATAATATTATGATAATATTTCATTCATTTTTGACTTATAATTTGATCCATTTGCCTCTTAGCAATCTTTAAAGTATTGTTTTGTGGTCCAAATAAACTATTGAATATTTACAATTTGATCCTCGAACTTCGGACTTCGTCCTTTTCGCTTACTTTTTTCAATAATCTAGTTTTACTTAATAAACGAAATATATAATTGATCAAGCTATATTTACTTCAAAGAACTACTAAATATCACTATTTTAGGCCCCCCCCAAATAAGTGCATGAAATACACTTATCAGTTGGGTCGTTCCATATTGTCTATGACATATATATCTATACATACTATTATACATACTATTTTGTACTCTTTCGATAGTTGAGTTATAGTCAAAATGTATACCAATTGTAAGTACAAGCTTAGGCCAACATGGAATGTCTTCTAAGAAGTTATGAAGCCATTCTACTTCCTCTCCAACTTTATCTAAAGCTATAAACTCTGATTTCATCATCGATCAAGTTAAACATGTCTGTTTGAGGACTTCCAAGATATGGTTGTACTACCAATAGAAAAAATATATCCACTAGTAGACTTAGAATCCTTTGCGTTTGATATCCAATTCGCATCATAGTATCCTTTCAGTACAAGTTGATATAATGTAATCCAAAATTTAAAGTATATCTTAGATGTTTAAGAACCCTATTCAATGACTTCCAATGTTCATTGGTTGGATGACTAGTGAATCTACTCAGTTTATTCATAGCATATGTTATATCCGGAAGAGTGCAGTTTGTAATACATATTAAATTGCCTATGACTTGTAAATACTTTAACTGAGATATCGGTTAACCTTTATTTTTTACTATGTGTAAACTTAAGTCAATTGGGATTTTCCTTGAACTTTCATCTTATACATTAAAATTCTTAAATATAGTTTCAACATAATGAGATTAAGATAGAACAAGTCCATTAGATATCTTAAGAGATTTTAATTCATAATATGATATCTGCCACACCCATATGTCAAAATTTTTTATTAACATTTTCTTAGTATTTATGATAATATCATGATTGCTACCCATAATTAACATGTCATCGATATATAGACATACAATTACATAAGCGTTACGTGTTCGTTTTGTGTACACACATTTATCACACTCGTTACTTCAAAATCAATTGACAAAATTGTTTTGTCAAATTTTATGTTCCATTATTTTGGTGCTTGCTTTAACTCATATAGGAACTTAATGAGTTTACACACTTTCTTTTCCTGGGTAATAAACCTTCCAAATTACTTCATATATATTTCTTCTTCTAATTCAACAGTCAAAAATATTTTTTTAACATCTATTTGATGGATCTCAAGATTATGTAATGCAACAATTGCAATTAGAACTCTAATAGAAGTGACTCTTATCATTTGTGAGTATGTATCGAAGAAACCAATACCTTCCCTTTGTTTATATCATTTTACTCCAACCTAGCCTTATATTTATTAATAGACCCATCAAGTTCTAAATTTCTTCTTAAAAATCCATTTTTAGCACAAATGCTTATTTCCAGGTAGGAGATCAACTAACTTCCAAGTGTTATTTTGCATAATGGATTCTATCTTACTATTGATAGGTTATTTCCAATACGGTGCTTTTGGAGTAGATATTGTTTCATTAAATGTCTTAGGATCGTTTTCTACCATCTAGGTTAGAAAATTCGGACCATGGGATGTAAATGTTCTTGTTGGTTTACTGCGCCTAGGTTCTTCATCACTTAGAAGAGTAACATTCGCAGTATCATAAGTTCGTTTATTTGAACTTGTTCTTTTCTCGTCTTTGCATCGAAATACCTTTTCAAAAAATGTAGCATTTCTAGACTCAATGATAGTGCAATGGTGAAACGTTATATTAATTTGGATGGCCATGGTGAAATAAAATAAAATTCAGTGGTCATAGCGATATTAAGTATAAAGTTGGATAGTCATAATGAAACAAAATCAAATTGAATGGCCACGATAACGCCAGTATAAAGTTGGGTGGCCATGGTGGATTTAACCCAATAAGGAATACTTATGATATTGAATTAATAAAATTCAACGTCGGGATCTAATTTATAGAGGTTGAAGGGTTGTAGCTGGAGAGACAAAACTCAGAAAAAATCAGCATGTTCATGAACATGTATGATTGTTTGCATTCTGACGCTCGAGAGCTCCAAAAGGTCACTCGAGAGATTTTTTTAGAGATTCGCTGCCGGCATGGCCGAATTTTGGAATTCATTTATTCAAAGAAATCTTTTTTATCAATCTCACTTTATCTATCAATTTCTCATTCATTCAAAAATAGTTTTGCAAATCCAAATATAGCCCGATCATCTACTCACGAAGTAGAACGCGTTTGACTATGCATCCACATGAATTGATTAACGGGACATATTCGAATATTTGATCAAAGTTGATTAAAAATCAACCTAAATATATTTGGTCAAAGTTGATGAAAATCAACCGAAATAAACCCATTTCAAACGGCTTCACAAATCAATTCTTGGAGGTATGCCACAAGGATGGATCATCATATGATAAGAAGAGCATTTCCATCCTCCTTCGTGTTTATTTTTTGAATATTTTCATTGAGGAAATATACTTTAAATTTGTTAGTAGAATCAACTATGTGAGTCAACTCTGTACTTTTTATATTACTTTACATTATATAGAAAATTCCCTAAAAATAAAATAAAATAAATTGAAACATCCAATAACATTTTTTTGTGTTTGGGTGTTACTCAGTTGGACAGACTTGTTGGCTAATGATAAAATTGAGTTTTATTTATGATATGTGACCATATGATGATGCTACTTGTGCTATTTTTATATCTTGTATGTACGTATAAAATCCTATTATTACGTACATAGTTACTTTAATTGTTATTTATATTTTGAAATTATTGTATAATATGATAGATTTTTGAGTTGATAGAATAGGCTGTAAATGATCATAAATCCCTATGGTAAAATATATCAATCACTTAACCAACGCATACGAATAGTTTGGGATTGATTGAAATATAGAAGTATTAGTTGGATGCGTGTTGACTTTGAGTATGTAGTTACTTTTATTGGTTCGATTGAATCGAACTTGAGCGGGAAAGTAAAGATTTTGAGAGTAACCTTACAAATAACACACTGGGAGAGAGAATTATCATTAAATTTGTGAGTATGCATCTCATGAGAGGAAAATGATAAATTTAACCATTGAGGTCCGAATGGAACCAACTAAACATTTACTCTTTTATGAAATTTTGACTAGATCTAGTTAATAATTGGATTTGACTACTCACAAACATATCGTTCACGCATATGATAAATCAAATTCTTTTTGGTAGTACTAGTTTTTTCCCCGTACATTGTACGTGTTGTATTATTTTGAAGGTATTGTTAGCGTGATGTGAAGTCTTGTAGATATTTTTGTGAATTATCATCATGTCAAGACAGTTTCTGTAATTCAAGTTAAAAACACTAATCCATCAAGACAAAATCTCTAATGCTTTAACCAAAGGTAT
>CAIGRP010088591.1:0-10727 GCA_903798385.1 Fraxinus cuspidata
TTTTTTTTTTTTTTGTTTGTCTCTCTCAAAATCTTGTGATTAATGAGAGACAAAATTTGAGATTTTTTTTAGTACTTTCTGCTTAAAAGTTAATACCATTGAAACTTTTATAAAAGTCTCTAAAAATCATAAAAAATTGAATATCGCAAAACTTATAGAGACTTTATAAAAATTCCAATTGAATACACCGTGACTTTTAGAAGCTTTTTAAAAGTTTATAAAAGTCCCAATTGAATACACCAATATTTTTAGAGAGTCTCCAAATGTTTACATGGAATATCCCTAAACGTTTTAAATCTCAAAAGTTATTAAAAGTCTCAATTGAATACACTCCCCTAAAAGTTCACATGTTATGAGCTTTAACATCCTATTTATAGTTCCCATGCACACATCGAGACAAACTTCTATAAATTTTCCCACTCCCCTCTTCTTTTTTTCATTGTTTTAAAATTTTTTCTTATTCTTATCATCAATATTTTATTGATTGGTGTATATTATTCTTAATGAAGCTTTCTATTCGAAAAGTCCATTCGAACGACTTACAAAATTGATGATAATAATTCTAGTATAAAGGCCATCTAGCCAAAGATACACTCAAATAAATATAGACATCAAATAATTTCTTAATGCAGTGTAACTTTCAAGAAAAGCAAGCTACATTGAATACATTTTATTAAGGTTTCGTAGACGTGTCATGTAGATTTAGTTGCATATTAATTTATGTAACAAGTGGACCCTATACGATGTACTATCTTATAAATTTCTCATATTTATCTTGTTGATTTCACGTTAGGAACAACAAAGAAACTATTTAGTATAGGTTGTCGATTTGTCTAGTATATATGAATTCACCAAAATTATACTAAAAATTCACAATTGTCTAAATGATTAAATGTTAATATTTTAAAATTTTAAATATAATTTACAAGAAATGTTTATAAGTTGAGGAGTAAACAACCTTTTTTAAACCCTATAAAAATTATTCTTATTTTGAATTGACAATGCTGAATAATAACATATGGGTTTGTCTGAACCCATTTCTCGAGAGAATAGATTTTTTAACAATGATTTTTTTGAAAATGTGTGGTTAAAAAGTAGAAAAAAAAAAGTTTTAATTTACATGTAAAATAGTAGAATGTATAATTAAAAAATAAGTTTTTAAAAAATGTCTCTCAACAGGTAGTGTATATGAACGCCAAATTCACCAAGTTCAATAAATGTATGCAATTGTGCGAGTCAACAAAGTTGTGCTGTTTGGTCATACCGATGAGAAAAAGGACCAAAGAGAGACCAAATGTCTAAATATCCTTTTTCTCGTTTCGTTTATCCATTGTTTTCTTTCTTTATTATTATCTTTAAAGTTTCATTTGATTTAGATATGATTTGAAAAGAAAGCGTGTTAAGATAGAAATATTTTAGAATAATTGAGCAACCTGAATTTTTTAAGTGCATCGACAATACTTATAATATTACATATGAGCAATCTTAGTATTATACAAATATAAAGTTAAAGTAACTTATATTTGTGTAAAATAATCATATTACAATTAATTTACATAAAATTAATGTATACTAGAATTATCGTGAAGAGTTGGATAAGCTATGTAGAACTTTATCTTTAACAAAGCCAAGTTGGGTATTGACGTATTTTTATGTACCTTTTTCACACGACAATTAAAATTTGACAATGTCAATTTAAAAGGTAATTGAAACCACATCACAATTCATTGATAATCTTAGATATTATATGCTCCACGCAACTAAAGATTACCCAGTTCTCCTAATTTTTTTGTATTTTACTAATGCTGTCCTTTTTCATATCCTCCTCCTTTCTTTCACTTCATAATTTTTTACTCGTTTTATTTTGAGTCCTGTTTTTGTCAATTTTATAATTTTTTGTGAGCACTAATTCACCCAATAACTTTCATTTTCAAACACAGCGGGTCAAACAAAATCTGATGGACCAAATTATAGTCCACTTGAAGTGGCCCACCTTTCATTTAAATGTTGCCATACCATTTAGTGACGAGCAACTCGATGTTTATTTATTTTTTTGCCTCATCCGTGGAACCAAAATTTCATGTTAATATTTTGTTTATTATGAAGAATTAGCAACGCAGTCAATGTTAATATTTTTTTAGAAGAATCTTCGATTGTGTTTGAAAATACGTAGGTCGACCCTAACAACACCTAGAGGGGGCCGAATAGGCGATTATACGGGATTAAAATTACTTTACAATTAAATAGAAACAAGTCACTATTAATTATTTTCTAGATTATTATCATGCAATTCATATTTTCCTATATTGAATTCCCACAATTATGAAAGCAGTAAATAACACATAATTGATCACGGAAAAACTCAACTAGGTAAAAACTCCGAGCACTTTGCTAATCAACAATCCACTATAAACGATTTATAACTTACAGTCTACCAGACTAGACGACGACACGTACAATCCGATTTCCTAATTATAATTCTAACAACTCTCCTTGATTCTATGCTCCTGCACCAACTCCCAACTGTAGTTTCCAAAGCTCTCATGGTTTGCTCACTCCTGCGGCAACTCCTAACTTTGTGAAATCGTCTATCTCATGTGGATGCACAAAAAACACAGCGTTCTTCAACAACTGGAACTCTAAACACCTTCCATTGATCTCCAGAAACTCAAGGAAGCAGCAGTTTGGTATTTGGATTATGAAATTGATGTTTTTCTTACCGCTAAGAACAGATCACTATGTGAATAACGAATGTTGAAGAGTAATTCATGAAGATAATTCGAAAAGCTAAGTGTTTGCTCAATGATCAACCTTAGAAAAACCGTTCTGTGGCATTTGACATTTACAAGTTAGGTTAATGAATGAATGAGTCGGACAAAAAGCCTTTAAAAAAAGAATTAAAAACTTCCAGGATAGCACTGTCACTTGAGCGAGGGCTGAGGGACAGTCGAGCGATAGGTTGTTTCTCGAGCGAAGTAGAAGCGACATGCTAACGACAATGTTATTGTTTCTAACGCTTGAGCCAAGTCTAGGCGATGGTCTAGCGAAATTGCAGCGCCGTTTTTTCTTCTTTTCCATTCTCAAACCTTAGACCTAATATAACACAACTTTCTACTATTTGCACATTACTCCGACTTTTACAACATAACAATTAAAGTCTATTTTGTTCACAGACTTGCCTATAACATTAAATACCTAACAAGCTCACCATTTGGCATTCTGTGACAAAACTACAATCTAAGTCAAGGCAGTAGTAGAATAAAATTACAGACTCAAAATAACTAACACAACCAATAACTGTCTTGAACGAATTCTGCATTTCATTTTTCAATATTTGTTTCCTGAAATAGACAACTCAAATACCCAAAATGTATGTGAAACAGTATTAAGTGTAAACAGTTCAAGCAGTTCACAATTTAAAAATGATTTGTAATGCATCTGTTCAGTTTCAAATCATATGCTAAATTAAGAAATAGTACCAATGCAACCCACTATACATCAAAACTTAATCTAGAAAAAAGAAAAATATATTATATTATATAACCAAAATCAAAAGTTTTAGATACATCAAGTAGATAAAAATATATACATCCTGTTAAAGCAAAAGTATCTACTCTAAATATTTACCTACTCCTCCTTTTTGGCACAAAATGACAAAGGGTAACCCAAAAACTAATCAGCATTGTCAGAATCAGTCCTCTTCTCTGAAGCTGCACCATCATTCCAGTGACGACGAATCCATCAAAGCCTACGCTGAAGATCCAACAGCACCCAGAAGCGTAGTAAACTCGATAGTGTGTCGATCAACTGTAGCTCGTAGCTGTGTAAGCCCTGCCATCATCTGCACCTGCTGCTCGATTAGCACGGTCATCTGTCCCATTAGAGAAATTGACGGATCATTAGGAACAGAGGAAATATCAGTAGGTGGAGGAATAGACTCAATGGGAGGAGGAGCAAAAGTAGATGAAGATGGAATATCAGAGGGTAGAGGAGCACAAGAACTAGTAGGGAAATCTGAGGGATCAACAAAAAGAAGGTAATCAATAGGATCCGCTGGCACAATCAAATCAGCTGGCTTAGAAGAAGCATGTGACCTATTCTGAGCAAAAGTGGTATGGCCAATCGGCCGGGATACTCGTCGAGGAACCTCATCAGAAAACCTAATGCCAAGTGCTGTCACAAGGTGAAAAATAAGGCAAGCATAATAGAGTCCCACTCGAGTCCCTTGTGACAAGAAAGGCGCGCAAAATCTACTGACATATGAAAGTGGGCAGTTCAATAGAGTCTCGGTAATAGGGCGTACAAAAAATGAGCCCGCTTCATATGTAAAGAAGAGGTATGCGACACTGGCTACATATTTGTGCACACAATGCGCAACAATATCCGTCGGTCAGTGGGTAGGGATCCAATATGCATCGCACCTGGACCACCCTCCAACGATGTGTTGAACACTATGGGACGGACTAGAGAGTCCGATGGACGAGTATCAACAGATAGATAAGGAAACAAATGATGGACAACCTGAGGAATATGTTCTAAACTAGATAAGACATCGGGTGTGATTTTAACTATCCTAACCAGGAGAAAAAACCCTAAAAGTCGAACTGCTAACATCATGAATGTTAGCGTAACACTCTTGAACTAGAAGGCTAGGAGGAGAAGCTCTCAATCCCGAGAAGTGAAAATAGCAGTGAGGTCGGAGGACAGGTCAAGATATAATGACCTCGACCCAAAAGTATCTTGGGCAATCGCAGAGATGAACCTAGACCTACTGTAGGAAGCGGACGTACCAGGTGTAGAAACGGTAATATGAGATCTCTTGGAGGCATCTGAAATGAATAGAATCAATATATGAAGACATCGAAATGATAGACAAGAAAGCATGATATGCATGCGATGCATGAATGCACGAAAAATGAGGCAAATAGTCATATTCAACACACGTGGATGGATGTACATAATGATGCCGTAGTGCCTGGACGTAGATGACGTGAAGACATGACGCGTCCAGTGACGACATGCCGTGTGACATGACGTCACCTCACAATATCAACTCCAACCTCAATGTACACGACACCAACACTCCGAACTCATCAAAATTTCAACCCAAACCTCTCAATCAACACACACAAACTCAAACAAAATAAAAAAAACTATACCAAAAAATGGAAGGAAATCATGCAACATCGTCACAACTCCAATACCCAACTCAACAACTCAAACCACCAACTAACCCAATCCACCAAATGACATAGAAAATGAATTAGAGGTAAAGACAATGAAGAACAAGGGGAAAAGTCGAGGGGAAATCGTCCAAAAATCTAATTTTCGTTGCAAAATTTTGCAAAAAGATGACATTGTATGCTAATCAGGTAGAATATGAAGTGTAATTTCCAAATATTTGAAGCAACAACGGGCAAAAATCAAAACATCCGAAAAAGAATTGCAAAAATGGGAAGACCAAGTTTTTAGTCATTTACCTTTGAAAGTTGTTGATTTGATGAAATGGCACCACGAATGTATGATTTTGAATGTTTAAGGAGTGGGTAAAACTCAAAGTGGAGGTGGGTTGGATAATTTTTGAAGAATTCGAAGGAAGAATGGGTAAAAAGTGCGCAACAATCCTGAAAAATAATATTAAAATTCAAAAATACGGGCTGTTGTTGCTCGAGTGAGGAAGCTTATGCTTATATAGCTAGAGCGGCTCCTAGCGAAAAGTTGTGGACGAAAATAGCACTGGATTTTTAAAAATAAAGAAAAATAGCACCCATTTTTTTATTAAATATAGTTTCCAACAGATAGATAAACTCAAAGATGTGCATGTTCACAAGTAATGCATTATTATTAAAAACGATTCCCCACGTACTCAATTCAGTTTAAAGTGGAGTAAATTGTATAAGTGACTCACGTGTGTTTAGTGCCACTATTTTCTCGTGATCATAATTCCAAACTTTAAATTTGTGAGAAAGAACATGCTAACATCACAATTAAATAAGTATTTTCTTATATAAGATTTTTAGTTTCTGAAATCGAGCTCAATTACATAAATATTTTACTTTTCTCCCACTAACTTCGAGCATATAATTTTTATGTCGCTTTTCTCAAATATTGCATCTTATGTGCAGACACTTGTCCATTAGACGATTAAGTTGACCTCTGTAACGCGTTTTAGGCCGGTTAACCCTAGTCAGTTCACCACAGGCACTAGGTTATGAGAAACCTAGCAAACTTAATTGCTCGAGCCAACTAGGCTTCGAACAAAAGTATAAGATGAACTAGCTATGTCAACGAGTCGAGCCGAACCACGAGCCGAAACTCTAAGCTCGGGCTCGGCTTGAGCCTTTTTTATCCGAGCTTTTTTGTGCTCGAGCCGATCCGAGCAAAAGCTCGGCCTAAAAAATGCGCATCGGCCCGAGCTTTCGGCTCGAGCCTTAGCGGGCCAAGCCGAATCGGCTCAGTTTTTTGGGTTTTTTTTTTAAATAGAGAGGCAGCTACAGGTTGCTGTTTTTAAATTTATTATTATTATTATTTTTATTATTTTTTATTTTTTTATAATGAGCATCTCATACGGGTTGGGCCGGGCCTAAGGTCGGTTCCACCAAGCTCGAGCTGGGCCCGGTTCGGGCTTTTTCCGAGTAAAGCCCGAGCCGCCCGAGCCGACGAGCTTTTTTGCCATCCCTAAGATGAACCAAATTGTAATTTTTTTTTTTAATAATACAGGGAGATACATCATAAGTTAAGGTCATCTTAATGTAAATCAATTCACATTCAAAGTCACCTTAACAACAAATGACAGCCATCTCAAATTTCACACATACGGCCCACACTCACTCACAAGATCATAGTGTGTACTGTGCAGATTGTACATGAAGAAACTTATACTCAATACTCCATGTTAAACCGAACCATGTAATGGAAATGATAGTATAGAACAAATGAATGCACTCTTGATCACCAATGCAATGTTTAAGAGCACCATGAACCATCTAGAACCCAAAAACATTCTGTAAAAATATTGCTATTACCAAATCAAATTCTCATTATAATATGGAATTAATGAGAATCAAAATCCTGAGTTTGCTTAGTATTATGTCTTTAAGCCAAAGTGTGTTGATTTTATTTTTTAATAAAATTGGATTAAAAAAAAATAAAAAAATAATAACAAAAATAAAAAACTATGCATGAATTCGTATATTGACTTTAGGGTGTTATATTTTCAGTAATTTTTATTGTTTCACTAATTTTTTTATTGTATTGAAAGTCCCACTCCCCTTTTTTTCATTGTTTTAAATTTTTTTCTTATTCTTATCATCAATATTTTATCAGTTAGTGTATATTATTCTTAATGAAGCTTTCTATTCGAAAAGTCCATTGGAATGACTTACAAAATTGAAGATAATAATTCTAGTATAAAGGCCATCTAGCCAAAGATACACTCAAATAAATATAGACATCAAATAATTTCTTACTGCAATGTAAATTTCAAGAAAAGCAAGCTACATTGTATACATTTTATTAAGGAGACGTTTCATGTAGATTTAGTTGCATATTAATTTATGTAGCAAGTGGACCTTATACAATGTACTATCTTATAAATTTCTCAGAGTTATCTTGTTGATTTCAAGTTGGGAACAAAAAAGTAACTATTTAGTATAGGCTGTCGATTTGTCTAGTATATATGAATTCACCAAAATTATGCTAAAAATTCTCAATTGCCTAAATGATTAAATGTTAACAGTTTAAAACTTTAAATATAATTTACAAGATATGTCTATAAGTTGAGGAGTAAACAACCTTTTTTAAACCCTTTAAAAATTATTCTTATTTTGAATTGACAACGCTAAATAATAAAATATGGGTTTGTCCGAACCCATTTCTCGAGATAATAGATTTTTTAATAATGATTTTTTTTTTTTAAAATGTGTGATTAAAAAGTAGGAAAAAAAGTTTTAATTTACATGCAAAATTATTTTATTAGTAGAATGTATAACTAAAAAATAAGTTTTTAAAAAATGTCGCTCAACAAGTAATGTATATCAACGCCAAATTCACCGAGTCCAATAAATGTATGCAATTGTGCGAGTCGACAAAGTTGTGCAGTTTGGTCATACCTACGAGAAACAAAGACCAAAGAGAGATCAAAGGTCTAAAACTCCGTGTTCACGTTTCGTTTATCCCTTCCTTTATCATTATCTTTAAAGTTTCATTTGATTTAGATAAGATTTGAAAAGAAAGCGTCTTAAAATAGAAATATTTTAGAATAATTGAGCAACCTGAATTTTTTGTGCGTCGACAATACTTATAATATTACATATGACCAATCTTAGTATTATACAAATATAAAGTAAAGAGTAACTTATATTTGTGTAAAATAAACATATTGCAATTAATTCACGTAAAATTAACGTATACTAGGATTGTCGTGAAGAGTTGGATAAGCTATGTAGAACTTTTATCTTTAACAAAGCCAAGTTGGGTATTGACATAATTTTATGAACCTTTTTCCTTTAATAAAATAACACGACAAGTAAAATTTGACAATGTCAATTTAAAAAGTAATTGAAACTACATCACAATTGATTGATAATCTTATATATTATATGCCCCACGCAACTAAAGATTACGCCAGTTCTCCTTTTTTTTTTCTTTTCTTTTCTTTTTTTTTTGTATTTTACCAACACTGTCCTTTTTTATATCCTCCTTTCTTTCACCTCATAATTTTCTACTCGTTTTCATTTTTAATGCTCAATTTTATGATTTTTTGTGAGAAGACTAATTGACCCAACAACTTTCATTTTCAAACACAGCGGGTAGATGGACCAAATTATAGTCCACTTGAAGTGGGCCCAACTCTCATTTAAATGTTGCCATACCATTTAATTAGTGACGAGCAACTTGATGTTTATTTATTTTTTTCCCTCATTCCTGGAACCGAAATTTCCTGTTATGGCTCCTGTTAATATTTCGTTTATTATGAAGAATTAAACTCTGAAACCAATTGAAAATACGTAGTTTGACCCTAACAACACCTAGAGGGGTGAATAGGTGATTATGCGGAATTAAAATTACTTAACAATTAAATAGCAACAAGTCACTATTAATTATTTTCTAGATGGTTAATCATGCAATTCATATTTTCCTATGTTGAATTACCATAATTATGAAAGCAATAAATAACACAGAATTGAACATGGAGAAACCCAGTTGGGTAAAAGGTTCGGGTACTTTATCAGTTAACAATCCACTATAAATGATTTATAACTTACAGTGTACTAGACTAAACGACGACATGTACTATCTGATTTACTGATTGTAATTCCAACAGCTATCCTGGATTCTGTATTCCTAGACCAACTCCCAGCTGCAGTTTTCAAATCTCTCCTGGATTGCGCTATCCTGCAGCAACTCCTAACTTTGTGAAATCGTCTATCTCCTTCAACGACCGGAACTGTAGTTACCTTCCCTTGATCTTTAGAAATTCTAACAGATATGAAGGAAGCAGCAGTTTGATATTTGGATTATGAAATTGATGTTTTTCTTACTGCCAAGAACAGATCACTATATGAATAACGAAGGTTGAAGAGTAAGTGATGAAGATAATACGAAAAGCTAAGTGTTTGCTCAATGATCAACCTTAGAGAAATTGTTTTGTGGCGTTTGATATTTATAGGTTAGATTAATGAATGAATGGACCGGACAAAAAGTTTTTAAAAAACGAATTAAATAATTACTAGATAGCATTGTCGCTCGAGCCAAGTCTTGGCGACAGTATAGCAAAATTGCGGAGCAATTTTTCCTTCTTTACCATAATCGAATCATATACCTAATATAACACAACTTTCTACTATTTGCACATTACTCCTCGACTTTTACAACATATCAATTTAAGTACATTTTGTTTACATACTTGCCAATTACATTAAATACCTAACAATGTCCGAATAGAACAATCATGGCTGATTGCCCAAATAAAATGTTTCATAGAATCCATTTGACAAGATTTTTAAATAATCAATTACTATTTCTAAGATTAAGAAATTGATTTTAAACATGCTCATATAATTATCTAAAAATGTTTAATACTAGAAGAGTTTTTATAAGTCATTGACTTGAGGTAACTTTTTCATAGAGCTCTTCTACACAAAGTAGAAGCAAAAACAGATGTTCTGTCTAAATGAACTCTAATTTGAACGTGTCAAATTCACTTACTAAATGTGCACGCGAAGGAAATAATGTGATTACAAATTTGGTTATGTGAAAATGTTTTCAATTTTGCAATTTCGGACTAATAATTAGGGTAATCAGGACAAAATGTTCATAAAGTTTTCGTTCATGCACAAATCATCCTTATCATTTCGAACTTGGCATTTGTAACCTTATATCAATATTTTCTTGCGAAGTTTTTCCTTTTCGTCTCATTCCGTTAATTTTTTCTTTAAATATAGGTAATTGGTGCAAAGCGTCCTTATCATTTGCATTTATTGCATAAATCGTCCATATCGTTCCAATTTTGACATTTGAACTCTCAAATCGACATTTCATTGCACAAAATGTCCTTACCATCTATTTTCTCCATTAAAATATTATAAAATGACTAATTTATTAACATATTTATATAAACATATAGAAAAGAAAAAGGAAATAATTATGCTATGGTTCTAAGTTTTAAAAAAAGTATAAACGAGTTTCATGTAAAATGATTTAAAATATCCCTCCTTCTCTTAAAA
>CAIGRP010088593.1:0-29642 GCA_903798385.1 Fraxinus cuspidata
GTAACATGGCTCTGATACCATTTGGCAGAGTGCGCGGAATTTTTAAGATTTTCTTTTAAGCTTTTCTACCAAATTAATAGATTCGTAGATATTTAAGAGATCACAAAAAAATGCATAAAATTGACTATCTTTTGTTAAAGTTTTTTCTTTAATAATTATATCTAATTCATCAATCCTTCTTTCTAGATAAAAAAATCGTTTTTGTATATCCTTTTCAATTTTGATTGCTTGATTAGATATATACTCGTTTTTATAGTTTAATTTCGGATCTAAATATTCTGTAAAGAATCCTTTTAGATCTCCTCTTTGGTAATTTAATATGTCATATGTTGTAGCTCTTAAATCAATAAAGATTTTTGGAGTTAAATCTATTAAAGATTATAGGTTCATAAATTTTTGGGGACTTGATTAGAGTTTCTATATTCTTATAGTGACTTTGGTTGCAAATTCTATGTAAGAGGGTATTATTAGATTAGCTATATAAGCGTTTTTATAGTTTAATTTCGGATCTAAATATTCTGTAAAGAATCCTTTTAGATCTCCTCTTTGGTAATTTAATATGTCATATGTTGTAGCTCTTAAATCAATAAAGATTTTAAATCTATTAAAGATTCTAGGTTCATAAATTTTTGGGGACTTGATTAGAGTTTCTATATTCTTATAGTGGCTTTGGTTGCAAATTCTATGTAAGAGGGTATTATTGGAAAGACTATTGATCAAAGAAATATTTTTTGGGGTCTATCTACACACAACTCTTATTTGATAGGTATATCTCAACTAATTTCCCAAAAAAGAGCTTTCTAGTCTCGAAATGGAAAAACAAAAACTGGTAATTGGAAGCTAGAATTGTTGGTGACATTCAAAATGACTTTGTAAGGTCATTAGATGAACAGATTGAATTAATAACACCATCACTGAAAAGAAAGGAAAGAGGAAATCCAAATTTATATGTACCAGCCCATTTCTTGAGGAAAGCACATCATTCTTGTTGTCGGTGCTTGTCTGCTAAATCTTCTCTCACATGAGTTATTTACTGAACTTGATGAAACCTGGAAGTAAATATAGCTTTTGAATTGTGGTTCACCAATGATGCAATTTGTCAAGAAGAGTTTCATATTCTAATGATGCCTAGAAGGTGTTCGACCGAATATTTTGGTCAAGATTTTTCCTCCAACTATGGATGTTCAGTTAACCATGGCATTATCCTCGGCAACCACTGTTAATGCCGTTCAAGCAGTCGGTAATAGCGTCATCCCCCTGGAAGAGAATCTCCGGCGCAACAATGTCACCACCGGAAGAGATTCGTCCGGTGCAGCGGCGTCACAACGCGGTGCTTAGAGCGCCGCCCCAACTCGAATTTAGGTCGACTACGATAGGATGAAGGATATTGCTGGTTAAATTGATCCTAAAATCGCAATGTTGGTGGTTGAGAACGGCGAAGCTGCTGAATAATTAGGGTTTGTATGTTCTGATATGCCTTCTCTCTTCTCTCTCTTTGACGCAGCCGCGTTTTGGTTGTTGTGGTGGCGCAGGCGCCAGGTCTTTGTTGTTGTGGTAGTGGTGTTGCGGTGGACGCGGTGGTTTTGTTGGTAGTGTGGGCGGCGATAGTGGTGATTCTGGTGCGAACACAGTGTTGCGATGCTGCAGTGGTGATTCTGTTACAAATTTTTGTTGGATGTGGTTGTAGTGGTGTTGTGGCGGGGCGACGTTGGTGGTAGTGTTGTGTCGGGGGCGGCATTGGTGGTTTTTGTTGGTGGTGTGGTGCATACGACGATGGTGGTGGTTGGGTTGGTGTTGTGGCGGGAGCGGCGACGATGGTGTTTTTTGTAGGTAGTGTGGTGCAGACGTTTTTGTCGTGGTGGTTGTGGTGGTTTGATGGCGAGTATGGGGTAGGATAGTATTTGAGATGTAATGGTGATGTATGTGGTGGTGTTGGCAGCGACGAGGTTGGAGGTGGTGGCGGGTTTGTGGTGGTTGTGATGTGGTGTGGTGTGGTGTGGTGATGACGTGATGTCTTAGTTGTTGGGGACAATGAGAATGGTGGTGGATTTGGTGGCGGCGGTGACAGTGTAGGTGGTCGTCGTATGTAACCAGCTATTTGGTTGCCGTGACCAATTATTTAACTGTGATCTTAAAATTCGATAATTTGTGACCAACAAATTTGAAAATACGTGTCTGATTGATAAAATGACCTATAATTTTTTATCTGTAACCAATAAAATAAACAGTGACCTTAAAATTCGATAATTTGTGACCGACAAATTTGAAAATATGTGACTGATTGATAAATAGTGATCTATAATTTTTTTATCTGTGACCAATAAAATAAAGTGTGATCTATAAAATTTTGATTTGTTATCTCAAATTAATCTGTGACCAATTAATCATTTAATACGTGATCAATAAATAAGTTGTCACCTATAATTGTGTACCTGTGACCATTAATTATATAATTGTGATTTTATTATATCTAATTAATAAAATATATTTAATTATAATAAAATACCTAATTTTTGCATTAATTAACTTAAAACCTGATTTTTGNTATATAATTGTGATTTTATTTTATTTAATTAATAAAATATATTTACTTATAAATAAATATAGGATTTTTGCATTAATTAAACTTAAAACCTGATTTTTGAATTGTGCAAAGTTAATGCCTTAATTGTGAATTTTTCCCTTTTTTAAATTCTTATGGGCCATCGTACTGGTGTCTTCCTTCTACAGCAATAGACTTATTCCGTTTGAGTTTTGGCGTCTTGGTTCGGGTCACGTTTGGAAGAGGAACGTGAAACGGTGACTAAACAGATGAGAATTTCCATCTCTTCATCCAAACTCCTCGCAAGCTTTAAGGTATTCCAGCCACTACTACAAAATTGAATGGGTTCGGCAAAGATTTGGTACCTCATTAATGCTACAGGCTATATTAAAAATCTTCATTTAAAGTAAATTAGAGCATGCAGATATCTACTTTTCAACTTTTGCTTATTGTTTCCAACTGGAGCTTCAACACTGAAGAAGATAGATATTTGCAAAATTTTGAATTTGAGGTGGCAAAATTCTTTTATTTGCGTGCTAATTTTACTGCAACTAGACTATTTGATTTGTGTATAAATTAAATCAATATCCAAGATGATGAATTCTGAAAGATATGTGAAAATTGAGCTACATGCCGTGTTGAATGTTTTGCTCCCGTAGCCCAAATTATCAAGTACGTACCTTTAGAAATTTTTTGTCATTTATTATATGGTATCCGGAGAACATTTGGGATTTGATTGTAGATAAAAAAGAACCCAATCACAATAATATGAACACAACACATGCATTCACTTTCAAATTTCAAATTCCTTTGGAAGAGTCTCTATTGCTAGTTTGGTTGCCCCTTGCTGCTGGGATTTAAATATCATGCAAAGCTAATATTGTAGCAAGATTTAATGCCATAGCAGGATTTCTATGAAACCAAATTCTTTTACTCCCTGCTAACTTTAAACAATTATTCCACTTGATTTATGTGGATGTTCAGATAATTTTCTACCATTAGAACAGGGAACTATGTAAATGTTCTACAACATCCGTTTCATGTATTTGTTGATATAAAAAATTGTCACTCGGAGGGAGATAATTTGCAAAACCGTTACAATGCACACCAAATGTTCAACGAAATATGTCTAGCTGGGATTTCTCTTATTTAAGGTCCTTTTGATTTTCTATATTAGTCAAGGCAAGTTTCAGGACCTCGTATGTCCGGAGCTAGCTTGCGGTCCCTAGCTCGCGATTTCCTTATTTACTGAAGGCAACCCCTAGCTCGTGGATTATTTATCATTAGAGGCGAAATCTTAAAGTCCTCGTTCCTTGAATAAAGGAAGAGACGGCACATTTTAGAATCCTTGTTCCTTGAAAAGGAAGAGGTTAATAGTTAGACGTGTTTACCCTTACAAAATAAGCTTTTCCTGACCTCATTCGCTGGATGTTTGTTCCCCGCTTCGCCAAATGCTTATTCCTGGCTTCTCGAGATGTTTATTCCTTGCATCTCACTATCGTTGAGCCGAACTGTAAGACTTCATCATTCTGAGGCTAGCCTAATTGTAAGACCTCGTTATTCCGAGGCCAGTTTATAAGACTCCGATAGTTTGAGAACTATTCGCGGGATATCTATTATCTGTTTTGCCAGATGCTTATTTTTGGCTTCGCGAGATGTTTATTCCTCGCCTAACACTATCGTTGAGCCTAGCTGTAAGTCCCCATCATTCTGAGGCTAACCTAATGGTAAGACCTCATCATTCCAAAGCCATTTTATCAGACTCCGATAGTTCGAGAACTATTCGCGGGATGTCTATTCTCCGCTTCGCGTCGCCTCTCACTATCGTTGAGCCTAGCTGTAAGATCTCGTCATTCCGATGCTAGCCTAATTGTAAGACATCGCCATTTCGAGGTCAATTTATAAGACTCCAATAGTTCGAGAGCTATTAGTGGGAATTTTTTATTCCCTGTTTCGAGAGCTATTCGTGGGAATTTTTTATTCCCTGTTTCGCAAGACACTTATCCCTGGCTTCGCGATATGCTTATTCCCCGCCTCTCACTATTGTTGAGCCCAACTATAAGACCTCATCATTTCAAGGTCAGCCTAATTGTAAAATCTCGCATTTCCAAGGCCAGTTTATAAGACTCAGATAGTTCAAGAGCTATTCGTGGGATGTTTATTCCCCGCCACGCCAGATGCTTATTCCTGGTTGGAGTCCTCTTTCCTTGAACAAAAGAAGATGTAGTATCTCGGAGTCCTCATTCCTTAAACAAAGGAAGGGGATTTATATCAGAGTCCTTGTTCCTTGAACAAAGGAAGATGCAATATCTAAGTCCTCGTTCCTTGAACAAAGGAAGATGCAGTATCTCGGAGTCCTCGTTCCTTGAACAAAGGAAGAGGCAGTATCTCAAAGTCCTTGTTCTTTGAACAAAGGAAGAAACGATATCTCAAAGTCCACGTTCCTTAGACAAAGGAAGAGGCGGTATCTCGAAGTCCTCGTTACTTGGACAAAGGAAGATGCGGTATCTCGAAGTCCTCGTTCTTTGAACAAAGAAAGAGGCAGTATCTCGAAGTCCTCGTTCATTGGACAAAGGAAGAGGCAGTATCTCGAAGTTCTCGTTCCTTGAACAAATGAAGAGACAGTATCTTGGAGTCCTCGTTCCTTGAACAAAGGAAGATGCAATCTTTCGAAATTCTCGTTCCTTGAACAAAGGAAGAGGTAGTATCTCGAAGCCCTCGTTCCTTGAAGGAAGAGGCAGCATATTTTGAAGATTTTGTTCTTTGAAAAAGGAAGAGGCAAATCGTCGAACGCTTATCCCTGGCTTTGCGAGATGTTTATTCATGGCCTCTCACTATCGTTGAGCCTAGCTGTAAGACCTCGTCATTCCGAGGCCAGCCTAATTGTAAGACCTCACCATTCCGAGACCAGTTTATAAGATTTCGATAGTTCGAAAGTTATTGGCTGGAATTTTTTATTCCATGTTTTGTCAGACACTTATTCCTGTCTTCTCGAGATACTTATTTCTCACATTTCACTATCGTTGAGCCCAACTGTAAGACCTTGTCATTGTGAGGCCAGCCTAGCTGTAAGATCTCGTCATTCCGAGGCCGGCCTAACTGTAAGACCTTGCCATTACGAGACCAGTTTATAAGACTCCGATAGTTCGAGAGCTATTCCCGAGAATTTTTTGTCCTCGTTCCTTGAATAAAGGAAGAGGCATTATCTTGAAATCTTCATCCCTTGAAAAAAGGAAGAGACAGTATTCTTCGAGGTCATCATTACTTGAATAAAGGAAGAGGCGGCATTATCTTGGAGTCCTCATTCAGGAAACAAAGTTCGCAATATAAAAATTAAATTTGTACAAGTTTATTAAAAATAAAAGAATGCCTCATATTGAGAAAGCTCAAAGGGGAAACCTATTCATAGATGATTTGTCCCTATGAAGAGATGCATGAACACTTCAACGAGGAACTGGTTCCAAGAAGGACAACATCTGTACTCGCGAAATTTGGCACATGCCTTTAACAGCTAAAGCTGTTAGGGAATCCTTAGCATGGGCGAACCATTCAACCTCATGCTCAGGAAAAAGGATATAAGGCAAGCAAATTGCCTATACTTGTGCAAATTATAAACAATGCCATACAAAAGACTGAAGTGCTAAAGAGCCTCAGTTCATAAACATTGATGTGCTTAAGATCAGAAACTAATAAAAGTACACGACCTCCTAACACTTGTGCAAAATTATAAGTTTGATATTACAATTGAAGTGGAAGTAGTTCAAATTACACCGAAGAGCATGGCAATACATTAAACAAAAAGAGTAAGTACGAAAAGTAAATAACACAAGTACATGAGCTAAAAGAATTTTATTTATTTAACATATATTCGACTCGAACTTTGGGAGACTATTGTGATACTAGTATCTTAGTATCATTATATTATTATTGCTAGCTTATATATTATAGTATTATTGCCTAGTACGTACTTCACATCACTGCTAGCAGATCATGACACTATTTTTACTACTGCCAATATGTATGCCACGTTATCTTCATTTTCCTTTTATTATCGACATCATGTTACTTGCTTCACTATAGCACTACTATTACACTATGTGGTGCAAGCATATGACCTATTATAACATATGATAAGACTCTCTGCATATTATATTTTGATTAAATTTAAAATATCATTATTTTACTTTATCATCTTGAGTAATTGAAGAGGCAAATGGACCCCAAATTTAATTGGTATATGTCCAGTGGATATATTGTATTGTATTATAGGATTGGTTGAGTCCATATTACAAAGGAGATGCTGTCGAAATTTTGACAAATTATATGCGACATCTTACGAGGCAATTCGTAAGCTCTCGCTTATTGAGGTTGGCACGAATATTTTCTAGGGTAGTTCGTAAGTTCTGATTTATCGGAGCTACTTATATTTCAGAGGCAATCGGCATGACTTCACCTACCGACATCTTATATTTCGAAATCCGACCTACACATGAATGTATAATTCAAACTTAGGGGATTATTGTTATACCCATAAAATATCTCATATTGGGCTTGGGTCAGGCCCATTAGGCCCCCTCGACCCATTTTCACTTCTATATATATGCCATTCATTTCATAACAAAAGGAATGAGAGGTTCACGTAGAGAGGACGGGACAGAGATTTTGTAGGCTCATTTTTTGGGGTCAACAATTTCAATTCAAATTTATTGAGTTTTATTTTAAATATATATTCAAACTCTTTTATTTAATATTTTAATTTATTGAAATTTGAAACCATTAATTTGTATTTGGAAAATGAAGGTTGAATGAAGAAATAAGGGGCCGTTCTCTTTATATTTTGAATTTTGATTTCATTTTGAGTTGTGTTTTGAGTATCCATTTTGAGATTGTTGAAAATGTGGTCTTTTTGACATTTTGAAAAATTATTTTGAAAACACCCAAAACGCGTTTTGAAAATTTTAACTATTTTTGGTTTGTGTTTTGAGTGTTCATTTTGATATTGTTTAAATTGTGTTCTTTTTGGCATTTTGA
Organism: Fraxinus cuspidata; assembly: GCA_903798385.1. Lineage (NCBI taxonomy): Eukaryota > Viridiplantae > Streptophyta > Magnoliopsida > Lamiales > Oleaceae > Fraxinus > Fraxinus cuspidata. The sequence continues at coordinate 7,574 of CAIGRP010088593.1, forward strand.
AATTTTTTTTTTAAAACACCCAAAACGCGTTTTGAAAATTTTAACTTGATTATAACTGAAAACATCAAAAACGATAAATTTCTCGTTTTGGGTTTTCTTTGTAAATTTTTACTTGTTTTCAAAAATGCGTTTTCGAAAATGGGAAAAAGAACGCATTTTCACTGTTTTGAAAAATCGAAAACAGAAAATGATTTGAAAATGGTAAAGAGAACATGACCTAATCTTTTTTCTGTTGTCGCGATTTTACAAAGGAAAAGAGAAAGGAAAACGACTAGGTAGGAGGAAGAAAGAAATAATGAAGAAAAATAACTTACTAGCTTACTATTATTAGTTAGTTCGACGCGACTTAACAAATATTTATTTGTTTTAATTATATTTTTTAGTATTATGAACCAAATACATCATACACACGTATTTTTATATGCAAATGGGCCCACATGGATTGACTCCCACTTGAAACTTCATGAACTTGGTTTGTTTTTAATAATGTACCTCTCATAAATTGGAATAATAAAATTAAGACTGATGTAACTTTTCTAGGTAGACAGAAACAAAATATTCCATCGCTTGGTGTCCAAGCCAATACTTCAAGAGTTGACGTACAATACCAATATTTCTTGTATACTCTGCAATAAAAACAACATTTTACAATGATCAGAAAATATTGTCGAAATCTTTTTGCAACGTTTGGACTAATGTTGCAAATCTCGATATTTTCGTAGAGTAGAAGTATACGGCAATTTTTTTTTAATATTGCTAATAACATTTTTGCAACGTTTTTTCGCGTGTTGCTAATAACTCTTTTATAACGTTTGTTGACCGTTGCCGTAGTTTTTTTATTTTTTATTTTTTTTATAGCAATTTATGTAAATTGATTGGCAAAATTGAAAATACTCCTTGCGAAAAAAATTTGAAATTGCGTAAAAATTGATAATTTCATTACAAATTTTTGAATTCATAACTTGTACATTAAAATGTGATACAACACCACCTAAATAAAAATGAGTTTCAAAATGAAATAAAATTAGGAATAAAAAGTCATACAACTAGGGATCTTCGCGTATATGATTTGCCATAAAAAAATCCAGCAGTCAAAGAACCTTCGTTTGGTCATTTGAAGTTAAGTACTATTTCTGGGTGAATATAGAGTTGGAATTAAAATCCGTCTGCACAGGCTGTCTGATCTGTTACAGTATCAATCAATTGTTGATTCAGAATGGAATATTATTTACGACAAGTTGGATAGACGTGTAAAAAGTGGAGCCAAAGTTGTTCTGTCACGACTTGCTATTGGTGATCTGGCCACACAGTTTCTGACATGGCTGGCTGGCTTCTCATCTTTGTTAAATTGAATAACCATGGGTAGTTTTGGGTGGGGGGTTATGATGTCTTCGTTCGAAACTCGTAAGCGTACGCGATCGTTGACAAGTAATAGAATTGATGAGTTGAGAGTATCGTCCCACATGAAATAAATTTAATTCAAGTTTATTAACTTTTTTATGGAATTCGAATTGTGTAAATAAAAAATTTTGATTTTATTTTATGTTTAATTAATCTAAGAACGTTGTAAAAAATATTTTGTATCAAATTATGGATGATTGTATTGGATTTCGAATCATCCTATTGCTATCTACTTCAATTTTTGATTTGTAATTTAGTTTCGTTCATACATTCTTGATAATCGATAAAATATGATATATAATTTTATTTTCCAAGACAAATTAATTATCTATATAATTGCACACGTGATAATTATTATTCTTAACATCCATTGCACATATGTTAATTTTGTCGCGTTCTAAACTTATAGTGAGTCTTTCAACACTACAACTAACAATTAATTATCTAACTGGTGGCTAATCAATTGAATAATGTAATCGGTATGTAAAATTAATCAAGAAACGCAATAAATAAACTAAACTATTGGTTTTGAATTAAAACAAATAAACAATAGGGTTCATTTTCATCCAATACAAAAAGGATCTAGTTTAGCATGTTAATATATAAATTATAAGAAAACTAATAGAAAAATGTCATCCGGATCATAAAATAAATCAAAAGAACCTTTTTCTCAAGTTAGTAGCATGTTTGCTGGATTATATATAAGCCAAACAGATAATAAGCTTCTTTTAAGTAAGATTGCATTTTCTTCTCAACACTTCCATAGAAATTTAATCAAAAAGAGTAAATTATAATCTTAAAAAATTATGTTTAATATAAAAAGTTTACACAAAAGTGTTTTAGTCAAACTTTACATAAAAATTACTAAAATAAATATTATCCCGAAAACCACTTTGAGTAAAAGAATAACAAAAATTATTGTGCTTTCAAAAAATAATAATAATAATAATGCACATGATTACACGATGAGGAATTATTGAATCAAATTAAACTATTCAAATGGCCCACAATCTACCTACTTTCACATTTTGAGTAATATAATAGAACCCTACTTATATTTACTTCAGCGAAGACATGTTTAATAAAGTAAATTTAATAATATTTAAAATAAATGAATAAAATATTATGTCAATTATATTGTTCCAATGCAAGTAAAAATTCATGATATTTAAAATTTCCCTTTCATTATTTGAATATTGAAATTACGAATTTTTGCTTTAAGACTTTGAATATAAATATCCCATGGCTTGGTGCCCAAGCCATTGTTGCCAATATAAATTTGCATCACACATTCCTACAATACAAGTCATAAGATAAGATGAAAGTGATGAGTTTCTTTTCTATTTTTATGTTTTCTTTCCCATCTAATATTGTTTTATATCTTGCATTCTCACACATACACAAGCAGCATCACGATTTTATTTATCATGAGTTGAGGACGATGATGATATTTATTTGGTTCGCTCGTCGTGCATAATGGTTAAGCTACCTTGACGAAATTGCTTCAAACGTATCTGAGTCTTCTCCTTCTTCTCATCACAACTCAATATTCCTATGTCTGTTTACCTTGAGCTTGCAAAGTGGCTTTTTTTCACCTTTATATGTGCTTGAAAATTTTGACGGAAAAAAATATTAGTAGTCTTAGAATGCACGAACACTGGTTATTTTTAGCTCACAGTATCCTAATTTTATTTATTATGAAGGGAGGACGATGATGATAATTATTTGGTTAGCTCGTGCTTAATGGCCAAGTTGCCTTGACGAAATCGCTTCAAATTTATATGAGTCTTCTCCATCTTCCCACTCACAACTCGATATCCATCCTATGTGCATGTGAGTTGAGCTTGCTTAGTGGCTTTTTATGTATTCTTATTTCTTTTCACTTTTGTGTATGCTTGGAAATTTTGACTGCGAAAAATAGTATTTGTAGCTCAAAACAATCATAGAAAACTTTCTAATTGCAGTGAAAAGTTTTTGTGAAAGCTAATAAGGTTTTGAAAAGTTTTACTATATATTGGCGTTCCATCATAAATTACTTTCAATTTTGTAGATCAACTACTCAATTCGTTCGTGTTACCAAACATATGCTATCTTCAAAATTGATTTCAATTCAAATATATTGATTTTTATTTGAAATATATATTCGAACTCTTTTATTTAGCCTCTGTTTGGTACATATTAAAATTCTCATTCTCATTATTCTACTTATTTTCAACCACACATTTTTCAATAAAATAATCATTTACATCACATCAATAACTTTTCATTCTTTTTCTACCACACATTCTCCATCAATCTACTATTTCAGAATACATTTTTCAAAAATAATGTGGCTCAAACACACCATTAATATTTAATTTATCTGAAATTTGAAACCATTAATTTGTATTAGGAAAATGAGGGTTGAATGGAGAAATCATCTTTATTCTGTTGTCACGATCTTACAAAGGAAAGGAGGAAGGAAAACTATAAGGTAGGAGGAAAAAAGAAAGAATGAAGAAAAATAACTTACTAGCTTACTATTATTAGTTAGTTCAACGTGACTTAACAATAAATATTTTTTAGTATTATGTACCAAATACATCATATTTAAACGTATTTTTATATGCAAATGGACCAACATGGTTTGATTCCCACTTGAAACTTCATGAACTTTGTTTGTTTTTAATAATGTACCTTTCATTAATTGGAATAATAAAATTAAGACTGATGTCACTTTTCTAGGTAGACTTTGACAAAATATTCCATCGCTTGGTGCCCAAGCCAATACTTCAAGAGTTGACGTACAATACCAATATTTCATTTATCTTAAGTTGAAGGCGATGATAATAATTAATTGGTTTGCTCGTCGTGTTTAATGGTTAAATTATCTTGACGAAATTACTTCAAATATATCTGAGTCCTCTCTATCTTCCCACTCACCACGGGACAGCCCTCCTATGTGCATAATGTCATTTTCCCCCCTTAATTTCACATTTGGTGCATGCTTGCAAAATCCCGACTCCAAAATGAGCATCTAAGAGCCCAAAACCGTTAGCAGAAAATTTTCTATAATTTTTATTGATTGTTGTTAAAAGTTTTTAGGAAGGCTAACATTGTTTCATGAAGTTTTATTACATATTAGTGGTTCAAATTACTTTCAATTTTGTATCTCAACTGCTCAATTTGTATTATGTTTGTTATCAAAGGACAAAAAAAAAAAAATGTGTATTGTCCATTAAAAGATATATCTCACATCGAATAAAGATGAAAGTATAGACCAATTTATAAGGGTTTTGGATTACTCCTCTTACTAAAGATTGATCTTTTAAGATGAAACTCTAAGTCTTAATATGATATTAGAACTTATTAAACTTCAACGAGCAATTTGATAGCTCAAAACATGAGCACTCGAATTCTAAGATTGATTTACTCAAACGAGTCACTATTTTAAGATGGTATGTTAAGGGATAAATCCCATATCGAATAAAAATAAGTATAGACCAACTTATAGGGGCTTGAGTTACTCATCTTAATAAATGTTGACCTTTTAAGATGAAACTCCAAGTCATTTAATTTTATCTTTGAAGTATTCGAAGTGATTTCCATTCAAATATTAGTTTTTCAAGTTTTCTTTGAAATTAATTTTTAGATTTCTTAATTTAAAGTTTTTTTTTTATTTGTCACCATCAATTGGTCGTACTAAGCAACTGTTTGTCTCCCTTTAAAACAAAATTCTTTAATTCTCATACTTATATTCAACTACACAACCATGTAATAAAATATTGTGCATGTAAATTCAAGATCTTTCCCTACTTTTTAATTAAACATTTTTCAAAAAATCACTATTCAAAACATCATTTTTCTCAATAATGACAACCAAACAATGACTAAAATTCAAGATCTTTCCCTACTTTTTAATTAAACATTTTTCAAAAAATCACTATTCAAAACATCATTTTTCTCAATTATGACAACCAAACAATGACTAAAGCTCAATTGCATCACGTATTTAACTTCATAGGACCACAAGTTGTGTTTCTGTGCACTATGACTATTTAATTTGGACATTTGGGATAACCATTATATGGCTCCAATTTGTACTTTGTGACTCGACTCCACTTTGCTCATCTCGGATGGGGTGGGGATTTCTCGGAATGTAGTTGGGAAAGTGATCTCCACACTTTTAATTTTGTAGTTTTCTTATTTAAATTGTATTTAACAAGTAAATCGAGAAATATCAAGAAAATGAAGATATATTAAATTCGATCCTCACCTCACGTATTAATAACTTTGCTTATTTTTTATTTCAACCATTCAAAATAACTTCATATATTAAACTTGTTACTTAGAAGTAAACTTATAATTCAACCTTTAGGCTTAGCAAAACATGTTCTTTTGGAATTTTGTACTCAAGATACTTATTTCATCCTCTCGCTACAAGAAAAAATATATATATATTCATCGATATCAACTTAATTGGTCGATTGATTTTTGAATAATGAAGAACATTGGTTAAAAATCACACCAATTCTTTTTAAGATTGATCCTTGATAAGCATGCCATTAGATAGTAGATTAAATTGTCGGCATATTCAATTCTAAGTATTAATATAAAGAACAACAAACCGAAACAATGTACGAAGTACTGCAAAATAAGCTACTTAAAAAGTGTTTGAAAGGTCTCCATAAAAGTAAACTGAAAATCAAAATGAATGGAGCTTCGGCTGATTCTGAGTAGAATTTTTAAAGCAAGCACGAATTCGACTGATAAACAGTAGCAGCGGAGGCCATAGTACAACAGTACAAGAGTTGCATGAAACTTTGGCAAGAAAATAACTACCATGAAAATCAAAATATAGCTACGAAACAAACACAAAGTGCATTCTTTGAGACCCCACAAAAACTGCAGTTTTCGTACAAGGGAGAGAAGCCAAGACCATTGTCACTTCCAAAGCTTAACAACTTTGTCGTGACTAGCAGACGCAACCAAACCCGCCACTGGTGTTGCAGCCAAAGAAGCAATCAATCCGTCATGTGCTGGAAGGGTCATAGTCTTGTTCTCATTCGTGTTCCAAAGCTCCAGCGACTGTTAAGAATTATGCACTTGTAAGAATGAAATCTCATAGAACTGATAAGTATTGATAAGCTCAAGTTAATTATAAGTAACGTTTTTGTCAAACATGTTTTTGAGTTTTTTTACAAGCTACAATTTTTCTCCTGAGATTTTACTAAGCCCAAAAGTTAAATATAATTAACCTTTTTTGCCAAACATGTTGGAGCTTTTTTACTTGCAACAATTTTTCTCATTTTACGTCCAGCAACTTCCTTTGCAAAATAATACTTCTACTTTTTTCTATGCTTAGCTAAATATATGCATAGTGAAAATGGAAGATGGGGCGTTTAAATTAGATACGTCACAATAGATCATGACCGTACAACATTTGTTGGAAAATTCTATGCTAGACGGGGTCAACGTGAACCTTACACATTCACGTTCGGATCAACTTCTAGCTTCTCGAGGCAAGTAACTGTTCATTCAACATGTGATAGTTAGGTTCATGACCCAAACTTCGGTAGGATTTTCCATTCAAGGTTTCGTCAACCACACTATATGAGAGTTTCATGATGAGTGATACTATCATATCCACCTTTGGCAAGAAGTAAGATAATAAACTAAAATATAAATAAAAAAGATAAAAAATATCTTAATTTAACTCAACAGGCTGCTCTCAGACCAACTTAATCACGTTCAAATTTTCTACTTGCTTTCTTTTTCATTTTTCTATTTTCTTAAAATTGCAATAATGACAAAAAAAAAAAAAAATACCATTTGTAAAATTAGTCAAATGCAATAATAGAGATGACTTGCCTGGTAACAGCCAATAACTAGCAATGTAGAATATGTTGGATGGAAAACACACGAGTGGAACTTGTTGCCATTACAACTCAGCTCATGCAAACATTCCCCTTCACTGCCAGACCTCAGTGTCCAGACTCTCGCTGAATCTTCACTAACAGATGCCAGGAGCTCACCAGAAGGATCCCAGCAAATAGATTGAATTGGTTTCGTGTGACCCTGTAATGATAATATCATATTATAATACACCGCATTGAAAAAGCAAACGAATCGCGTCTCAATTAGTAATGGGAAGAAGAGTGTATAGGTACAATATACCTCCCTCGCAAATACTAATACATGTGCTATGTAAATATTACCCATGGTGGCTCCACCAAAGAAACAAACCAATACTACATTCATTTGGGGTTTTTTCCTTGACGCTTGAACTTTAGTTTTTAACTGTTAAGGTGCAAGTCTAGTATTTTAGTAACTGCTAACACAACTGAAATAAATCACCACCATTTCGAAATCATTTATGCCCGTTTTTCTAATATTCAAAATAAAATAAAATAAACCTTCAGTGAATGCCAGCAAGTCTGCGTCTCTGCATCCAATATTGATACAACATTCTCAGCAGCTGCAGCAAGATATCTCCCAATACGGGGCTGGAATCTAACCTGAGCCGTACCACCCTAATCCAAACCATAGAACGAAATTCAGACTCAACAGCTTAATATAAAGTGACAGTCTCTTGACATATATATTTTTTTTCTTTTTCCTTTTTGTACCTTGAAAACTTTTGCACAGTTACCATTAATAATGTTCCAGTATCTTATCTCACCATCACCATCACACGAGCAGATAAGATCTTCTTTGTTTGGGTGGAAATCTAATGACATTACACCAGCGGTATGGCCAGTAAAGGTACGAAGTGAATAGCTAGGCTGCAATATAAGTTAATGGCATGAATATGAGGACACTATTACATAAAATCAATTTAAATTTCTCAGGAAATTTATATAAACCACGAAGCAGACACGGAAAATAACATACAATTTTAGAAACAAGAAAGTTTAGTTCAATGCATAGCTCAACATACCATCTACTTATGCCTAATGTCAATATATTGTTCTAAGAATGAAGTGTTTAGTGCATCACGGACACATTTTAATACCCACATGTAAAAGGAATAAGATCTCTTAAAACACCTCAGGTGCAAATCAAGATGCTGTAACTACTCTTGCAACTAATACTATGACATCCTTTACATAACATCACATATTATTCGAAAATTACCAGAGTATGCAACATATACATAATAATGTTGATTGGAATTGCACCCTTGGCATATCAAGAAATAGTTGAGGTTCAAATGAATGCATTCTTCTTATTGAAGAAAATCTTCCAGATAGAAAATAGAAAACGATACTAAATGCTTCAAGCAATAAAATATAACAGCCTATAAGGAAATGAAAGTTCTGAAGGAGAGAATAAAAATGATCAACATATAAAAAATATATGTCGACTAACATTGTCTGCATCCCAAACTCTGACAGTTTTGTCAAAAGATGATGTTGCAAGGCGAGCCATGCTAGGACTGAAGCGAACGTCTGTAATAAAAGACGAGTGTTCTTCAAGTGTAGTTTTTGGCTTCAAAGTATCAGCAAACCACAAAACAGCCTACATGATTACGAAAAGTTCTATATTATTTCCAAAAGCCAAGTAACTAAACACTGACAAACATCAAAGTCCCAAGTTGAATAATTAGAGGTAACAAAATACATGCTCTCTTATATTGAAATTATCAGCTTTTTCAACCCCACCTTTTTATCGTGGCCACCACTAGCAAGCAACTTTCCATCTGATGAGAAGTGACAACACACAACTTTGCTAGTACTAGCACGCAAGGAACTCACTTCTGCAAATGTGAACCCTGAATAGCATGTAATTCCAATTAGAAAACACTATATGGATATATTGGACAAAAAATTAAAAATCAATTTCTTTCCCCAGGTCTCACTCATAAGAAAGCTCTCTAAGAGCTTATATTCTCTTTTGGTTTTATCTCCTTTCTCTACACATATATGTATGTATACGTATATCTTTAATTTTAGTATACAGACTGAAAGCTTCAAAGAAGGCAAATGAGAAATTGTGAATGTTGACTAGAAAAGCGCAGGTGGGCACGATTACAAAAGCAAATGATCACATGATGACTTGGGAACAAATTGCAAAAAATAAAAATAAAACAATAATAATAAAAATTGTTGCAGTGTTAGCATAAAAGAATTGTATGCTCCTATTTTCATACATCTACATCATTGTATATAGACAAGCATACAATCATCAGTAACAGATACAGGTGTAATGCTCCTATAGTTCAAGTGTTGGATATTAAGGTTGAAAGGGAAGTACCAAATACATTGAATCATCCCACATGCTTTGACAAACAAAAAGCAGAAAACCGAAAATAATTTGAATAACTTGAGTTTAACTAGAAACCGAAAAGTGTGCAATACCAGATCAAACACAGTTGACATGAAATAACTTATCACAAAAGTGCTTAGAAATCTAGGACTTTATAAGCTCAAGCATCTAGGCTTAAGCCCGTTAACCAGGTAGAATCTAAGTTACCTTTGCTAACATCCATACAACGGCCAACTGTATCTCGTGGGTCCACATCATCTTGAGACAAAAAAGACTCAACGTTCTCTTCGACATCATCCACGAAACCGTCCATATCAGCTTGCACAAGATCTTTATCATCCCACTGACAAAATTAAATGGCAGTGCCTCAGTGAGAACATATAGTTAAATAAAATTTTAATCTACTGGGAGCAGAAGACCGAAAGACTATTCTCACCAATTGATTTGATGGGGATGTAAGTGTAACAGTATTATCAGCACCAAACATCATTAGAGGCTTTGAAGAACTGCCACCGTGCGGCAAGGCAGGCATGGACATCACATCTCCAGGCGTATGAGTTGAGGGCGTCGAGGGTGCTGAACTTGGAGATGGTCCTGTCGTGTTTGCAGTTCCTGAGCTATTGGCTGGCCCTGAAGATGAGACGGGCTGTTTTCTCTTTCTTCCAGTCTGGTTTTTTGAAGCCTTGAAAAGCATGAAAGATCTTGTTAGGACTTAGGAATTACTAACATCTCAAAACGTAGTATAAATGCACTGACCAATGGTTGTTAAACCATCTAGAATCTGGTAGCTTAACAGTATCTTGCTTGAAATAAGTACCACACATAACCATGGATTGGTAAAGTATTATTTTCAGGATGATGCAAACTTGAAACAGGTACAGCTTTGTTGGAGGTTGGTAAATATAATCCAGAATTCTAGATAATCATACTATGAGAATTATGAATTAGAAAGGCGGTTCTTTAATGTGAAAAATTCTCTCTGTCCAGTTGAACGGATCAAGAGAGCTTTCCCAAGCACATAACTTGCATATTATTATGATAATCTATTGGCTATATCTATTTCTTTTCTTTTTTTCCCGTCTGCCTTGCCAGAAAGATTAGGGCTACTGATAGGATCAGAGTGTTCAGCTACAATAATCTGAACCGCGCACCATCGGAAGCTAATTATAGAAATTGTGCCTCGAAGAAAGAGAATCCTTGCATCCATCATATATGGCCAAACTAACCTAATATTTGGATTTATAAAAAAATAAAAATTACACAAACGCTTTAACGAAATTTAACCCGTAATCTCTGATCAGCCCGAAGGAATTGCGGCATGCTAGTGATGTAGAGCTCAATTCCGGCAAGCTAAGCTACACGTATCGTTCCAACAAAATTGGAGCGAGCAATACCGTGAACATTTGTTTTTTGTGCCAACAAACAATACTGAAACTTGTAGCTTTCAAGAAGGGTTCAGTAAGAGGAACGACTAGGTTATGATATCAATTGATGTAGAACCAAAGAGAGAACGTCGAGAAAAATTGGAGAATAGGGAGCAAAATTTAAATAGAAACTTTAATATCACTGACAGTATCAAATTAATGGTATACATTATTTAGAAATGCCAGTTATATTTATCCTTACAACTGAAAAATAACATGAAAAATTTCCTTACAACTGATGGTTAAGGTAAGATTAAATCAAACTACAAAAAATAAAGCAAAATCCGCTCCTTTTCACGCATAAAATAAATGTATATTTTTGGGTTGTCTCCGAACTAGCACCTAAGTGATGTTAATTATTGTGGACAAACATTGCCGAACATTTGACGTAGAAACATTTCTAGCCACAGATGAATTGTGTTGGTACTTTAATACAATTAACCAAAGAGAGACCTAGATTATGTAATTTTTAGCTTGAAGAGTAAGAGGGATTATGTTAAATCTTCAACCTGACAAGGCTCCACAAAAAACTATTAGTAAAAGAATGTTAAAAGGCATTTAAAAATTTCTATCTATAGGCATGGGTAAGTAAAAACTGTTAAGCTAATACTAAACTAACGAGATATCTGTTATTATTGTATCATAATCAGTGCATAATTGTAAAATGACTTATCGACAATGAATAGTTACAACAAATAAAAAAAATTGAAGCATGGGCATTTGTGTATGATAAGCATATGGAGGGGTTGCATATAATGTTAGCAGTTAAACATGAACTCCTGATTGTGCACATTTATCGATTCAGATAGACAGAAAATTATAAAATACACATTTCAGGATACTTTGCTGCCACTTATTTTTCTAGTAAGGAAAAGGATAGACCTGATCACCTCCCCGAAAGGAATTTGACATGCTACCATCACCAGTCACACTGCTGGCACCCATAATTTTCTCTTGCTGAAGGTTGTGGTTTGAACTTAGGGATTGCTGACCAGAAAGTGCAAGCTGTTGAAGCTGCTGCTGCATTTGATTGCCGTTTTGCTGTTGCAGTTGAGCCATTTTCAACTACACGAGAAATGGATAGTCACAGTTATCTAAATCAACCTAGAATCCTTCAACAATTTCAAAGACTCATTTCTTGTGAGAAAATTTTGTGACAAGACATTGTCAAACAAATAAGTGCAGATTTAAACAGTAAAGGCATGTCTGGAACACATTGCTGGATCAGACAGGAGTAGAAAATATAATAAGATTTTAACTTCTTTCTTAATCCTGTTCATTACCATCCAATGCACCATGCCAAACATGACAAGATTACAAACGCAGATGCCAACTCAGCAGAAAAGGGCACCTTTAGTAACATATCCGGGTCAGCACGAGTCATAGTAGGGCAACCAGATTGCAAGGGTGATCCAATATTAGGAACTACATCACCAACCGAATTAGAAAGGCCATCCTTCCCCATAGACATACTTCTATTATTCATAAGCATTCTCAGCCTTCTGCTGTCCACATCACTGGCTGATGGAGAAGTCAAATTCTGCTGTGCAAGCATAAGCTGCTGTTGGTGCTGGGGTGTTAGCATCTGTAGTTGATGAAAGGGCTGAGAACCCGGCATGAATGACTTCTGCTGTTGAAGAAGTCCAGAGCGAAGCTGATCAAGACCCTGGCAAATTAGGCAAAAAACACTGAGACTGATAAAGAGAAATGAAAATACATTTACCATTAAATCCATTGCAAATAATATCTGATCTACAAGGAGAACTTGGTGTCACATTCCTTACCTTGCAACCATGAAGAAACCAAGGAAACCATTTTCAGTGAAAGTATATATATAAAAAAAAAAATCGACAAATCAATTCTAAAGACACCTTGCCTTTGCAGGAAGATTTGAGTATTTTCAAATCCCACGCCAAGGAGATAAATTTGTATTAGACCATTAAATATGTTCATAATGGTGTTCGTATAAACAGTATTCACCCTCATGAGGGCGTGGTTAAATGCTAACATTTTCTACGGAAAAGCTTCCAGCTCAGCATCTTGTTTAACAGTTTATAGAGCAACATCCTCCACAAAGCTTCCAGTACTAATTAAATTTCTGATGAAATCCAAACGACAAAGATTAATTAAAAAAAATAAAAGAAAAACTTCAATAAAGCAATTTTGGACTACAGTCCCACTATAGTACCAGCAAAGTGACCTTTATTTAACGAACAAATATTTCCAAAGTTTATGCCACCTCTCTCTAATCTTAATATACCAGGAGTGGGGGAGGAGTGAATCCTTTGATCCCTTTGGAGAAAAAAAAAAAGACCAGGAGAAAATACCCATGTTTAGTTGGGAAATGGTAGAAGAACAGCTCCTAGAAGTCTACATCACCAAATACTGGATCATAAAACAGAAGTATGTTCCATACATCATGCCCTGCACGTGTGAGATTTCTGGACTGCTTACGAAATTTCAATCCCATAAAGATTTTGGTATTTGAGATGCTACTACACAGGAACCAATTTATAATTACACAAAATTGAGGAGAGGAGCATCTGAACCATAATATACTTACAGTTAGCGGCCATCCTTTCAATGTCAAATTGTTGCCACCTTGATTTGAACCTAGAACAAAGAGTTATATTAGTTACAGCATCGCCTTGCACATCCATAAAATTAATGAGAGAAATCTAGCTATCTTTTTAAAATTATATTCATCTAGCTTTGTCTATACCCAGCATATCTCGAATATGATCTTACTTGAAAAGGATACACAAATATTTCTTTAATTAAGTGCAATGAGTGACAATATAAATACAAATTCAACTTTCTGTTACCGAATCAATCAATCATTATAGAAATAATGGTCAGTCCAAAATGATAATACAACTATTTCTCAAGTAAAATGAGTGAAAATACAAATACACATTCAACTATTTTTGTTATCAAACGAATGAAGCAACAGAAATAATGGTCATTTCAAACTAACTGATAGACAGAGTACCAGGGATTCCAGTATGGGGCCCATCAGGACCCGAAGCTCTGGGATTCAGTACCGACGCATTCATTTCAGTTTTTATATCCTGTTCACACAAAAATGTGAAGAGATTAAAGGCAAGTCCAGTTACAACTAGCATAACACTTCTCTCAAGAAATAAACATTGGAAAATAAAATACTGACTGGTGTAGACCCCGAAAGCTGCTGGCTACGAGCTTGAACTTGAGGAGACATGCCACCAGCCGTAACATGCAGCACTTGCCTGAAATTAGGAATTCATGGATGCCAATAAGAAGCTACAGATAGAACACTGATACACCATTGATCAAATCAAGGATCAATGCTTCACTGCGTCCCTCTTTCTCAACGTGAAACAGTAAATTTTATAGTAGTCTTGAGTAATACCACAAAGCCAAGCAATAACATCACAAAGTCACATCAGTTTCACCCTACTAGGTAAAAACTAAGAATACTTATCAAAACATAAACAGTACATTTGCATGTCTACAAGCACGGATGCTTGGATACACACCCACAGAGAGGGAGAAATGGGAAATTTGCAGAGAATAATTAAAATTAACATTTAATCAGAATACTGAAAACTGTTATGATTCCAGTTACAAGGAACGTGACTTGAACCCCACATCGAAAGTATGGGCTTTCGGTGTGTAGTTTACCAAGTCATAAATATGAATCAATAATATTCCTTTCATAGAGTTGCCATAATGATTCCAAGTGCAAAAATCAACTAGAGAACTCATTTCAGTTTCACGATATGAACTAATGCCCATAAATAAGTGAATATTGTACAGGACAGTACCCAGACGGCTGGCCAGCTGCTGCAGCTGATTTTAAAATTGAAGCATGATTTGGATCCAAAAGCTGACCAACATTATCACCAAATCTTTGCTGAAAAAATTAATATTACTGTAAGCAACTGAAACAAAAGATCATATTTCTCGAACAATAAGATCTGATACATACTTTCAAAGCTGAATCGTCCAAAGAATCCCTCTGAACAGGCATCTTTAACCTCTCCTCGTACATTTTAGTTGCCAACGTGCTGGCAGTCCCAGAATTCTGTCTCATAAGGGAATCATTTCCAACAATTCCATTAGCCATACCATTCGGGTGGGGTCCATCTCGCCTCTGCTGTGCTTGTTGCTGTTGTTCCAGTTGCTGCTGCTGTTGTTGCTGTTGTTGATGCTGCTGAGCCTGCCTCTGCAATAAAAGCTGCTGCATCTGCATTTGCTGCTGCTGTGGAGTTTGTGGCTGTTGAGATTGCTGTTGATGATGAGGTTGCTGTTGATGTTGATGTTGCTGTTGCTCCCTCGACTTCCCTAGCTGAGTCTGCACTTTAAAATTTTGTGGCAAATAAGGAAATGAACGTAAATCACATGGTGAAGCACCTAACATTAAATTTCAACCTCAGAATGCTTGCTCCTCTTAGCACCACACCCCTACCAAAAAATCAAGGTTTTTCTGAACCATATGCAGTCGACTTTTGCTTTTCCAACGCGTGGGAGAGTATGTTATCAATATTATACACACGCACTTGATAATTTCTTGTTTGCTACAAGAAACCTATGGTTATAGGGAGATGGAAAGTTACAAATATAGCCAGTAACTCGCAAAATAGAACGCAGAGACCATTAGTGGTGTCATGGACAATAATAAATTAATTTCTACTACTAATTTTCTGGGAGATGCCATTTTTCTTAGCACTGTGGAATACAATGCTTCTAAAAAAGCAAAAAAAAAAAACTTTTGTGCATTATGCTCGTGTTAATAAAAAAAGCTTCACATTGCAGATGACAAGTTCCTTTCAGGCTAAGTACAGAGATTTCATATTGACTTATGGCCCAAAAATATGACAAAAAAATACAAGGCTTCATGGATAGTTTCGATGGCAATAATGTAACAGCATCATATGTAGCAAACTTCAACCTTCTAACACTTTCCACAAGAAGGGAACGCAAATCTTAAACATTCATATGTAAGGAGATGGACTTGGGCATTTTATGGTATAGGCAGTAGCAATATACACCTATGAAGTCAGACAAAACTGATTAGGTAACAAGAAGAAAAAAGTCGACATAGCTAAAACTGGGGAGAATGGTGACAAAAATAAAGACCACTACAAAGAGTGATGAATCAATCTTATTATTGACCTCAGCTGAATAAAATCATTTATAGACTAGGATACACAACTGCGATCCTTTATTCTAGGGATATCTACAAAATTTAACTATATGCAAATCCTTTAAACAAGGAAACAAATTATATGTTAACAATAATGGAACCGTAAAATATGGGAACAAATAAACCACCAAATCTGCCTCTAATTTCTAGAATATTCAACACTCCCCCTCAAGCTGGACAATACAAATTATATAATCCCAGCTTGTCCACCATTTTCTCGAACGCGGGTTTAAACAATCCCTTTATTAATACGTCTGCGACCTGTTCTGATGGAGGCATGTACGCCATGCATATTGTCCCATTTTCTATCCTCTCTTTGATGAAGTGTCTATCTACCTCTATATGTTTAGTCCTATCATGATGAACAGGATTATGTGACATTGCAATGGCCGCCTTGTTATCACAATAAACTTTCATGGGCTTATTCTCCCTAATGTCAAGTTCAACTACCAGCAACTTTAACCACATTATTTCACAAAGTCCATGTGTCAGGGCTCTGAATTCAGCTTCAGCACTGCTCCTGGCCACAACCTATTGCTTCTTACTCCTCCAAGTGACTAGATTTCCCCACACAAAGGTACAATAACCGGTTGTAGATCTTCTGTCAATTACTGATCCTACCCAATCAGCATCAGTGAAGGTTTCAATAGACCTTTCAGAATTCTTTCTGAAGAAAAGTCCAAGCGAGGAATCCCTTTTAAGTATCTGAAGATTTGATAAACAACTTCCATATGCTCTTTAAATGGAGCATGCATGAATTGGCTCACAACACTAACTGCAAAAGCAATGACAGGCCTAGTGTGTGACAAGTAAATGAGCTTTCCTACTAGACGTTGATATCGTCCCTTATCAGCAGGCGTACTTCAGGCGTACTTCCTAAGCAATCCCTCAGTTTGTCATTGGGATTATAGGAACGTCAGCTGGATTACTTCCTAACATACCTGTTTCTCCTAAGAGATCCGAGACATACTTTTTCCGTGAAATAGAGATACCACTCCTATTTCTAGCAACCTCCAGTCCATGAAAGTATCGTAAAGGGCCTAAGTCTTTTATCTCAAACTCGGATGAAAGAGCTTTCTTCAATCTCTCTATTTCTTCATAGTTATCACCTGTCAAGACTATATCATACACACACACTATTAGAATGGTAATTTTTCCACCTAAGTGCCTGTAGAACATAGTATGATCAGACTGGGCTAGTTTATATCCTTGTTGACATACAACTTCCATGAACCTATCAAACCCGGTGAAGATTGCTTTAGCCCATATAAGGACTTTTCCATACCTTTCCTTGGATCTTAGCTTCATCGAACCCAGGAGGAAGTTCCATATATACTTCTTCCAAGTCACCATTTAGAAAAGCATTTTTTACATCCAGTTGTTGAAGTTTCCAGTCCAGATTTGCTGCTAGAGACAAAAGAACCCTCACTGTGTCTAATTTTGCAACTGGAGCAAAGGTTTCCTGGTAGTCAACTCCATAAGTTTGAGAATATCCCCTTGCTACTAACTTGGCCTTATAGCATTCTACCGAACCATCTGACTTGTATTTAACTGAAAACACCCATTTGCACCCAACCGTTGACTTATCTTTAGGTTTTTCCACAATCTGCCATGTTCCATTTTTATTCAAGGCTTCCATCTCTTCCTCAATTGCTTATCTCCATTTCGAAATTGACAAAGCTTCGTGAATAGACTTTGGCATCTCAATAAATGACAAATTGGCAGCAAGAACTTGAACTGATCTAGATAGAAGGCTTTATCCAATGAAGTTGGAGATATGATGTTGTGTACAAGATCTAACTCCCTTTCTGAGTGCTATAGGAACATCCAAATCATTAGTAGTGTCAATCTGTGGGGTAGAGGAATTACCTGAATTCGGATCAGATTCACGGTTCTGCGGTTGAACTGTGAGATGATCCACAATTTCAGGATTTTTCTTCCTTGAATAAACACGTAGTTCTGGTGTTCTTGCAAGTTGTTTATCTCCAGTCATTAAACTTGGCTGTACAAGGGAATCAACATGTTGTGGATCAGGAATAAAAATTTGTGGATGAAGGTTGCTCGGATATGGGAGGTTCGGATATTGAGATAGGAGTCTCTTCGGTGGGTGACATAGGTGACTGTGTAGTCTCCCAAAAATTCCCATCATTATTGTGTTCCTCCTCCTGAAGGAAATTTTGGGAAAAATAAGGTAGAGACTCAAAGAAAGTGACATCCATAGATATGTAGTATTTATGAGTAACTGAGGAATAACATTTGTAACCTTTTTTAGAGGGAGAATAGCCTAAAAACACACATTTTCGAGCTTTAGGGTCCAACTTGGTATTTCCATGATCATGGATATGAGTAAAGGCAGTACATCCAAACACTTTTAAGGGTATAGAAAGAATAGATCGAATTTGCGGGTACATATTTGACATAACAGTTAAGGTTGCAAAATTATGTATCCGAGTAGGCATTCTGTTTATAAGGTAGCACGCAGTAAGGACCGCATAAAAAATGTTGAGGCAGTACATCCAAACATGCAGTAAGGTAGCACGCAGTAAGGATCGCAAAATTATGTATCCGAGTAGGCATTCTGTTTATAAAAATGTTTTGGAACTCTACTAGTAAACATAAGAGCTCTAGCGGTTTCAAGGAGGTGACGATTTTTTCTTTCGGCGATTCCATTTTGTTGAGTATTAACACAAGAATTTTGGTGTAGGATGCCTTTTTCAGTGAAGAAATTTCCCAAGACTTGATTTAAGTACTCCCATCCATTATCGGTTCGAAAAATTTTTATTCTTGCATCAAACTGGGTTTGAATCATAAGAGTAAGAATTTTTTAAAAATTTGTGAAGTTTCGGACTCATCTTTCAACAAGTAAACCCAACATACTCTCGTATGATCATCCGTAAATGTTATAAACCAACGTTTGCCCGTAATATTCTTAATTCTAGGAGGACCCCATAAGTGACTATGTATTAAAGTAAAAGGTGATGAACATTTATAATCATGAGAGAGGAAGGAAGAACGAGAATGTTCGGCTAATTGACAAATATCACATTGAAAATTATCTTTATTGCGAAACAAGGATGGAAATAAATACTTAAGATATGAAAAACTTGGATGACCTAAACGATGATGCCATAACAATATTTCTTGTTTTCTAGGGATAGATTCACAACTTGCAATTTGAGCTTGTTTATTCAAGTAGGCGTCCTACAGAAAATATTATAGTCCCTCACGTTCTTTATCATTGCCAATCCTCTTCCCCGAAGTCAGGTCCTAAAAAGTACACAGAGACTCAGTAAAGTTGACACTGCAATGCAAATCTTTAGTTAATTTGCTAATAGAAAGAAGATTGCAAGAAAGGTTTGGAACTTGTAAAACAGATTTTAATTCGACAGATGGACTGAGTATAATAGTTCCCATTCCAGCCGCCGGTAAGAGCGACCCATCTGCTATTTTTACTTTAAAATGTTCAGGACATGGTGAGTATGAATGAAACAATTTTTTACAGCCCGTCATATGGTATGTGGCTACCAGTCAATAACCCAATGTTCAACGTTGCTCCTGCTTGTCAACGCTGAAATATAATTACCTCTTTCAGCCAGTAAACTGGAGGATGAAGTTGCAGGGGTGATAAGTTTATACAGTTGCTCAAGCTGGGCTTTGACGAGTGAAAGGGAAACATTTTCGGGACTGGACAGTGGCCAGTAGAGGCTCGGTAGTGCTCTGGAAACCAGAGGAGTTGCGTAACTGGTTCTCCTCACGGTGGATCTGATTTTGTCTCCCATCATTACGAGTCAACTGCTTTCAATTCGACGGTCGGCCATGTAGAACCCAACACTTATCTATGGACTGATTTGTCCGCTTGCAGTGATCACACTATGAATTATTTTTTTTGGTCACTCGAGGCAGCTCCTATCCACGAACGACAAGTGCTGAGTTTTCCAAGGAAGGTTGCTTGGAGTCTCCAAGCATGACACGTTTTCGACTGGCCTCACGACGTACCTTAGCAAAAATCTCATCAATCACTGGAGTTGGCTTGATGCCCAGTAGTCTTCCTCTTACTTCGTCGAATTCAGGAACTAACCCAACCAAGAAATCATAAACTCTCTACTTCTCCACCTGTTTCATATATTTCTCAGCATCTTTAGGTGTGTCCCAATCAATCTGAACAAACGTATCAATTTCTCGCCATAGCCGCTGCAGAGCATTGTAATATTGTGTGACATCGAGGTCTCCTTGGCATAAATTTCGCACCTTATTTCGGAGTTCAAAGAGTTGGGCTGAGTTCTCCAAATCAGAGAAGGCAACAGTAAGAGCATCCCAAAGCTCCTTCGATGTAGTGTAATATAGGTAGGATTCTTTAATATCCTCTTCCATTGAATTAACATTCCAAGCCATTACCATGGAATTCATCCCAGGTTACATAGGCTGGGTCACTTTCAACCGATTTTATTGTGGTTCCAGTTACATATCCAAGGCGTCCACGACCACAGATAACCATAAGAGCAGATCGAGACCATTGGAGAGTTTTTACTATTCGGCCGAGTAGTGGTAATTTGAAGAGAAGAATTTTCAGAGAGAGTGGTCATGGGAGGATGATTAGGTGTAATGGGTGCAGTTGTAGAGATAGGTTCAGAGGTCCCTGTGAAGACCCGTGAATCCTCATCTCTACGTGCCCCAGTCATGGCCGTTTTGACCATTCCGTACACTCAAATAACCCTCGGCTTTGATACCATAAAACCGTGGAGAATAACAAAAATAAGGACCACTACAAAGAGTTATAAATCAATCTTATTATTGACCTCAGCTGAATACAATCATTTATAGACTAGGATACACAATTGTGATCCTTTATTCTAGGGCTATCTACCAAATTTAACTATATGCAAATCCTATAAACAAGGAAACAAATTATATGTCAACAAAAATGGAACCGTAAAATATGGGAACAAATAAACCACCTTTCTCCTCTAATTTCTAGAATATTCAACAATCACATGAAAGGATAAATATATTCATCGGCTAAATTTTACTTTGTAAGTTTGCCATTCACCTCAGTTGCAATAGTTCATGCAATTTGTGAAAATTAAAGCTTATTGTTAGTGTAAATAATTATATAGAGGCTTAATTATAGTAATTGACTTAATTATAGGGATTCGTCTTTCCTAATTTATATCCCTCGATCTGTATATATATGTACCTTCTCCTATGAATAAAATTAGAAGATTATTCCCTCTCAATTACATGGTATCAGAGCCTTTTTTTTTGCTCGAACCTGGGGTTGTCCACTGCGTCTTCGTCCTGCGTTGTCGACGCTACCTGTGATTGGTAGGTGGTCCTTCATGGAAGTCAGACCACAATTCGCTGAAGCTGGAGTCTTCGGTGGTAACTTCTGGTGTTCCTTCGCGCCATGTTTTGCGTTTCCAGTAGTGGTACCACATCCTTCTTGTGCAATCTGAGGTTAGAGTCCCCAGTTCCGCCATCTTCAGAGTTGGGTTTTGGTCGTGGCAGCTTGTTCCGGCACGTCTGCTCGCACACCATCGTCGTCTGCGTTTATTTTTGGGAGTTAGGGCTATTTCTGTGAGTATTGCAATCCAATTGTTTTTTTTTTGGTTTGGGCTTAATTTGTTTGGTGGGCTCAAGTTCTTGGTGGAATTGTGTTTGGGCTTGGGTTTTATTGAGCCTAGATCATATGTGATTTCCTTTAGGCTTTTGTGTGGACTCTTGTGTGGGGAATTAATTCTGTTTGATATTTGTGAGTGTTGATTTGGATATTGTTTTATTTCTATAGCTGACGAGCAAAAGAATTTAGTTG
>CAIGRP010088599.1:0-17597 GCA_903798385.1 Fraxinus cuspidata
AAGCAATTTTAAAATAAACAGTAATATAAACCAACAATAAATATAATAAAAACACCCCTGTTGTTCGTCGAGGTAATTGAGCACCAAAGACAAGAAACAATAGCTTCCCGTGTTTTGAAGTAACTGAACCAATCAACAGGTCAAAGAGAGTACCTGCAAAATGTTAAAATCACTTTTTTTTTTTCACACTTTTTTTTTTTGAAACTATAAATAAATTACACTAAAATGGAGGCCCAAATGGATGCCTGATCAAGTTACAGAAGTAAACAGGCCCAATTGATGTCCAAAATAATACTAAACATAATTTTTTTTTTTTAACTTAACAAGTAGGCCTAAATTCAAACTCAACAAAATTAAGAGCAGGGCCCAATCGAAAACTAAAACAAATAATAAGAAGGGCCCAAACCGTGGCCCATTTATGAAACAATTACAAAACCAATAACCAAACAATTTCACCAAGCAAAACTGAGGCTCGCGAGCAGCTGTCGGAGAGAGAGAGCAGGAGGCGGTGGCGGGCGACGGGAGCTGAAAACTGTAGATGGGTGGCGGATTGCGGTGGTAACGGGTTGTGCGGCTTCAACGACCAGTAATGGCTGAAGACGAGGTTCCTGTGCAGCGGGGTCGATTGTGTTGCAGAGAAAAATTGTGTTTTTTTTTTGTGAATTTCTGTTGACCGTAGAATCGGGGAAGTCGTGGCTGCTTTCGAGTGGGAGTGGGTTCGGTGAATTGAAGTTCCGGCGGTATGGGCTTAATTTGTGGGTGAGATCTCGGCCTTGGTGATTAAACTGGTGGGTTGTGGTTATTGTTTGCGAAATTAAGCCTTTGTGGGATGTGTTGTAGTGAGAGGCCGTGAGTTGATGGTCTCATTTAGGTTGGGGTTGCAGCAGTTACGGTGTGAAGTGGGTAGTGATTGTTTAGGTTGGGGTTATTGTTGCCGTCGGTCGCTGGATTGTTTTCTTTTTTTTTTTTTTTGTGCAGCTGTTTCAGTTGGGTAGTGACGCGAGGTGGTGGTTATAAGTGGTTGTTGCATGCATTAATTTGTCGGCGGGAGGTGTGTTTTGATGTGGTTGCAGCGGTTTGTGGATGTTGGCGGCTGAAGTTTACGGAATAGGTTGGTTGAAGTTTGGAGGGATTGATTCGGGTGGGAATAGTAGCGGCCGTGACCGGTGATTGAACGGACTACAGGAGCGAATGGATGTAGGATTATTCGGCTCTGATACCAAATTTGATGTAGGACGGGAAAGAATTAAGAAGCAAGAAGAAGAAAGAGAGGAAGAAGAGAGAAGAAGAGGGGAAGAGAGAAAACGCGACAGCCGCCAAACGTAGTTTTATTCAAAATAGAAAACATTACTAATAAGGTCCAATAATAATAAAAATTAAGTCTTGATGATTGATGTCCGCATCAATATATATCCCATTGCATTGCATGTTGCAATATTATGGGTGACTTGTGGCTTTTATAATAAGCATTCTTGCTTCACCTTCTGCTCTTTCTTTGTGCACTTTTTTTTGGTTGTATTATCGTTCTGATTTGTGAATGTATTTAATTAATAGTTTAGTTTCTTTATCCGTTTTTTTCTGCAGCTGGCATTGACAGCTTTACGGAGGTCTTGTGATGTGCATAAATTTATTGACTTTGAGAGGTAAGAGGTTTGAATACATTCAATCACTTTTTCTACAGGTCAAATTCCATTTCTTGTCTAAAATAACTGTAAATAAACCTCGTCTAGATACCTGAAAAGCATGCTATCGAGGCAGAATCCTGCTTATCCCATTTCAGAGTTCTACATTTCCTTGAATGCCATCAATACTATGGTATAATTATTTCCTATGACATTATAATGTATATTTAATATGTAACCAGTTGTGGTAGTCCACTAATCACTGAAGTTTTCGAGATAATTGAACAGATTAATAAGTTGGAGACGCCTACTTCCAAAGATGTAAAGCATATCGATAGGAAACTCAAATCATGTTTGGATCCGAGTTCACATGACAAGTACTTTCCATGAACCTTTTTTTTTTTTTTTTCTTGTATGGATTTTCTTTTTCATGTAAAGTGTGTTTTGTTGATACAGGAGTAAAAAACGAAAGCACAGATCTAAAGATGGTTCAAATGAAATGCAATGATCGCGACTCAAGTCTCTTATCTAATTAATTAAGCTTCTGTGTTGACATGTCTCTTCATTTTGGTGCCGCTCATTTCAGAGCTATTCGAGTATGGTGCATGAATGATATTGGGGTCTGCCATTGCTGGAAAAAAGGCTTTCGTTGTTTTTTGCTCTGACAACAGCTATGGTTGGAGATTTCACTACATTTTGTTGCATTTTCTGCTGAGGGAACATCTTCCGCGAAATGTTCAGTGTAGTGTGGCATTAGTCAGAAATCTTTATAAACAATTGAAATGAAATCTTACAATATTAGTCAATTATAAGCGAAAAAGTTTAATTTTAATGTAAAAAGAATTGACATTCTTGTAATTTCTGAAAAGAGCTGATTATTTTTTATAGCAAGCATGTTTTGGCTGTGCTTGTAAGCAAGTACAATTTACTTTTTATTAATTCATTGTTTTGAGATATGTTTACATGTCATTATTTTCATATTTTTAAGAGAGAATGTTATATTTATCTTGAAGCTGTCAAAATAATTGGCATACTTATTTTCATTTTTGACAGAATAAAAAAGTAAGTATTTTAAAATTTACTTATTTACGCATGTTAACCTCTTGTAGTATGTTTGGTAAAAACTTCTTTATGCTTATAAATTAGTTAATCATTAATTTTGTTTACAACATTTATAGGATAAACTCTTTTATCCATTTTTTATTCAAATAGTTCGTCACAGCTTATTAATAATTCTATCGCCACCTCCCACCACCGACCCCAATTATAGGCCGCCCAAGACAACTACCCCAACTACGACCTCAACATTAGACACCAATCGGAACCTACGATTTAAGCAACAAGAACTCTTGACCCTAGCAACAATTGCAACCTGATGTGATATATTCATTTTTTGTGCAAAACTCGCAAGCGTACAGAATTATTGACAAGTAATAATATGATGAGTTAACGATACTAAGAGGGAATAAGTCTTAAATTGAATTATGTCAATCCCTTATCAAATTCGAATGTAAAGTAATAAAAGAGATTTATGTTTATTATATCTAAATTTTCTAATAATTAACTAATATGATTATAAACTAAAATAAGGGATGTATGTGTTGGAATTTCAAATCCACCTAATAGTGAACTTTCAATTCTTGACCTAGGTAATGAGTGTGATTTGCGTGTACAGGACAATCAATAATTTAATTTTGTTTAGCTATCTCTCCCAAGTTAAGTTAAACATATTATAAACACGACCTAATCTTATTCTTAATCCAAATTTATTTGCAAAGTAATGCATTCAATTACACGATTATGTATATGATTGCACATGTTATACATGTTCTTAAAATATATTGCAAAGTGTGTTGAAATTGCAAAATTCAAAACCTATGGTGAACCTCTCAGCAATACAATAAACAACTAATTATCTAATCAAGTAATTAAATAATTTTACAAAGTATATAAGATCAATCAAGAACACAAATTTACTTAACTACTTGGTCTTAGAATTAAAATAAATAAGCAAAAGGGTTTATCTTCAAGCAACACAAAAGAAATCTAGCCTAACATATTTCTAATGATAAAACAATAAGAATGAATACGTATCCCCCAAAATTTGTAAATATAAGAAAGAGATGCGAAAACTAATTCTTGTTCTTGACCTCCAATCTCAAGATTTGATTCTTCAAGTTCTTGATATTTCTTGATTCAATCCAGGTATTAGATTTGTTGTCATCTCCAATTTATATTGTATTGACCCCTTGTTTTTAATAGATTTTTTGATATGATGTTGTATGAAAGGTGTGTGAGAGAGAGACCCCCTTAATATTTCTCCACGTTCTCGACTTGTAGCGGTCAAAAAAGATGTCAAAATTGCGTAAAATTTGATTTTCAAAAGAGTTTTGACCTCGAAAGGAAACTGGCTCGTTTGGATGAAAAGTTTTCCACGTGCTCACCCTTGCATACACAGCTGCCATGAATTGACCTCGGGTTTACCAAAATTGATCGGTGCATGCGCACCACCTGCACCTTCAGGGAAGTGCACTTTGGTCTCTGATTTTGATCTTTTATGTACCGAAGTCATTTTTTCATGCAATTTTCGTCATTTGGCTTATAATCTCATCCAATTGATCACGTATGGTCTTCAATCATCATTTTGTAGTTCAAATCATCTATTGAATATTTATAACTTGGTCCTGAAACTTTGGAAATCATCCACTTTTGTCCATTTTCGTTCTTTTTTTTTTATTTTTATTTTAATTCTAATCATTGAGTTTTACCTAACACGTAAAATATAATTCATCAAAAGTACTCATATGCAAAGTAATGCATTCAGTTACACGATTATATATATGATTACATATGTCATACATATTATTCCTAAATTCTATTGCTCGTGTGATGAAATTGCAAAGTCAAAACCTATGATGAACCTCTCATCAATACAATAAACAACTAATAATGAAATTTATGATCAAGTAATTAAATAATTTTACAAAGCATACAAGATCAAACAAGAACTCAAATTTTCTTTACTACTTGGTCTTTGAATTAAAATTAAATAAGCAAAAGAGTTCATCTTCATGCAACACAAAAGAAATTTAGTCTAACATATTTCTAATGATAAAACAACAAGAAGAATAAAAAAGTATCACCCGAAATATATAAATATAAGAAAGAAATGTGAAACTAATTCTTGTTCTTGATCTTCAATCTCAAGATTTGATTACTCAAGTTCTTGATTTGCTTGATTCAATTTAGGTGTTAGATTTGTTCTCATCTCCACTTTATATTGAATTAACCCCTTTATTTTTAATGGATTTTATGATATGATTTGGTATGAGAGGTGAGAGAGAGATTCCCTTAATGCTTGCCCACGTTTTTTACTTATAGCCGACGAAAATTATGTCAAAATTGTGTAAAATTTGATTTTAAAAGGAGTTTTGACCGCGAAAGAAAACTGGCCGGTCTGGACGAAAAGTGGCCCATGCGCTCAGCCTTGCATACACATGGCCGCCAGCAACTAATCTCGGGTTTGCCAAAATTGGCCGGTACGTGCGCACCACCTGCACTTTTAGGGAAGTATACTTTGGTCCCTGATTTTGATCCTTTATTCATCTTAAGTCATTTACTTGTGCAATTTTCGTCATTTGGCTTCTATCCTCATCCAATAGATCACGTATGGTCTTCAATCAACATTTTATGGTCCGAATTAACTATTAAATATTTACAACTTGGTCTTCGAACTTGGAAATCATCATTTTTTATTCTTTTTCGTTTATGTCTTTTAATTCGCTTCTAATTATTGAGTTTTACCTACAAGCAAAATATATACGAGATTAAAATATAATTCATCAAAAGTACTACGAAATATCCTCTTTAATAGCATAGATAAGTGTACAAAATACACTTATTAAACACTCCAAACTTGAACATTTGTTTATCCTCAAACAAAATTATCACATATCTCAACAAGCAAACATGCAACTACTGTTTACTTAATCGGTGGTCATTCAATCAAGTAATGCAACAAATTTAGTTAGATAACCTTTCGTTTATCTTATGATCGAAATTATTATATTAAATCTATGAACAATTTCAAAATCAATTGTCTATTATCCAATGTAAAATTGATGTGTTTGTGTGAAGAATTAAATAAAATGTCATAAATTCACAAATTACTTCAATTCTTAACCGACCCTTAATGTCAATTATTTCCTTACTTCACTCGTGAGATGCACATTCGAAACTCATTCTTTTGACTCATTCTCAAGGTATGATCTAAGATTGAATTTTTATAATAATCCTTACCTTTTGTAGTTTGGATAAACTTCACTAATTGTAAGTCAATATATGAACGAAAAGGTATTCTCCTTTATTTTAATTACTACAACCTCTAGCAATCAACTAGACTAATAATCCATGTTCAAAAGTCTAATTATCTCAAATAAGTGGTTAATGTATATAGTGCGTCTATTATTTCATTCACCAATATTTTCAAGTTAGCTGTGCGTATTCTGTTTTATGCACTAACTTGATCCGTTTTTGAGTTTTCTTTTTAATATTTTCAATAGTTGTCTTCATTGAGATCTTTTATAGGTTAACTTCATTCATGAATCATCATAGTTTTTCCTTTTTATGTAACGGTTAGTGAAATACCATTTCATTAAATTTTACTCATTTGGATTCTCCATTTATCTCAATTTCTCCCAACAACAGTTGAATCACCCAAAACTATATTAAATTTGGTCTAAAAAGTATAATGTAGTGATTATTCGGGTTTAGAATCTTAGGTCCACTATTTCAACTTATCAATCATGAATCAACTTATTCATCTATAATGCAAAACTTAATCCACGTGCTCAATTAATATCAAATTCTAATTGAATAAGAAACCATCACTATAAACATGCAACTTGTCCATGATTCATAAAATAACAAATAATTCCAAATATATGTATAGTAACTAGTAAGACTAATTAACACAAATAAGCAAGCAAGCAAGCAAACTAAAAAAAAAAAATCTTTTTGATTTTTTTTTTAAAAAATAATTTCTTTTCACATATAATAAAGGAATAAAATTTCACTCAATCTCACAAAATAAATAATAAAAATAAAAAAATTCAATATTTTCCCACTCCCAAATTTTAAACCAGACATTGTCCTCAATGTTTCAAACTATTATCAATTAAAGAAAACAAAAGGGCAAATAATGGAACAAAAAACTCCCCAGACTTTTGTCTGATGGTGGATACTAATTTGGAAAAAAAATGTTGGCGCTAGATGGTCCACTTGGTGCATTAGTTCCCTTGTCCATTGTTGATTTGTGTTTTTCAATTGTCACATTCCTATAAAATAGAGAGAGATCAATCATAATAATATGGAACAAATCATAGTAAGCTTAAACACATTAAAATCTATAGAGAAAGATGGGAATGAAGATACATAAACAACTAATTAACAAACAAAAACAATAAAAAAAAACTATTATATTTTCTAGAAAACATAATAAATAAAATGGAAGAAATGTGAGTTACCTCCAAATAAGTTTTTGTTTATAGTCATAGAATTATGAAGAAAGCTTTTGATCCCTTGTCCAGTTTGCTTATTTTGACTTTCCTCTACTTTTCATTTATTCTCTAGACTTCTACTTTGCCCCTTTCAATGTAATATAACTTGTCTATTCAATTTTATTCAAACTCAACTATGTAAACTTCTTCATTCTCTTCATACTTAATCACAAATTCAATTGTTGGGCAATTGATGAAGTTGAAAGAATGTGAGTTAATCCCATCTTCATTGATTGCCACTTTTTCGTTTGGTTCTTTGTAATTAATTTGTCATCATTTTTATGTTCTTCTTCAATAATTAATATCTCATAGGTTGAATGGCTGATTCACAGTCTAAATTCACAAACAATGATAAGTCATTTCTTTCAATTTTTTCAAGTGGATTATATCCTTACCTTTTAAATTCTATTCAGTAAATGCCATCTCCCACACGCATGTCGCAATCATCCAACTTTGCAAGTTCATTATTATATTTTGTAAATATCTTCATGTTTAACATGGGAGGACCATCTTCCTCAGGTATGATGTCCTCATCCCAATTGACAGGTAAATTATATCCACAAGTATTTAGCTTTCATTAGATTTGTCAATTGCTTAATTTCGACATCTTAAATATTGTATAAATCAAAGAAACTTTAATCTACAAAAGTCAGTGCATGTATAAAAGTAGTGCCAAGTATAATACATCTCATAATAAGCTCACAATATATATATATATATATATATATATATATATATATATATTCATGTAGGGATTAATTATTGCAAAAGTTTTGTTGCTTTACCAGCGTCAGAATTTTGCATACATTGCTGAATAATACCTGAAAAGAATATCAAATACAAGAATGATCAGGATAGTGGTGGTATATAAAAATAAATAAATATCAAATCCAATAACGAATCAACAAGTTCAATTTAAAAACTTTATTCCCCACAAACGGCGCTAAAAATTTGTTCCTGCGAAACTCGGAAACGTATGAAATCGTTGACAAGTAATAATATAATGAGTTAAGAGTATCATCCCACGTGGAATAAGTATTAACTTGAATTGTATCATTCCATTAACAAATTTGAATGTAAAGTAATAAAAGAGATTTATGTTTACTATAATTAAGTTTTCTAATAATTAACTAACATGATTATAAACTAAAATATGAGATGTATGTGTTGGAATTCCAAATTCACCTATTGATATCCTATGGCCTACGTAATTAAGTGTGATTTGTGTATACAGGGCAATTTATAATCCAATTTAATTTAACTATCTCTTCCGAGGTAAGTTAAACAAACACGACCGATCATATTCCTAATTTGAATTCATATGAAAAGTAATGCATTCAATTACACAATTATTTATGTGATTGTACACACCATACATGTTATTTCTAACATCTATTATCGGTGTATTGAAATTACATAATTCTAAACATATTGTGAACCTCCCTACACTACAACAAGCAACTAATTACGTAATTGGTGATCAAGCAATTTAATAATTCAACAAAGCATCAAGATCAATCAAGAACACAAATTTACTAAACTACTTTATCTTTAATTTAAAAATAAATAAGTACAAGAGTTCATCTTCATCCAACACAAAAGAAATATTTTCAATGATAAAACAATAAGAAGAGTGAAAAAGCATCACGTGAAGTTTATAAATATTAAATACAAAAATGAGATGTGAAATCTAGTTCTTGATCTTGATCTTCAATCCCAAGATTTGATTTTTCAAGTTTTGATGTTTCTTGATTAAGTCTACGTGTTAGATTTGTTCTCATGTCCAACTTATAGTGAATTGACCAGTCACTTCTAGATAGATTCTATAATATGATGTGGTATGAGAGAGAGAGAGAGAGAGAGAGAGATCCCCTTAATGTCTGCCCACATTCTCTACTTGTAGTCGCAAAAAATTAGGTCAAAATCATGTAAAAACGAGATTTCAACAGAATTCTAACTGCAAAAGGAAATTGACCTATCTGGCCGAAAAGTGGCCCATGCGCACTTGTGTACGCATGACTTCCATCAACTGCTCTCAGATTTGCCAAAATTTATTGTGCATGCACACCACCTACACTTTTAGGCAAGTGCACTTTGGTCTCTGATTTTGATTCTTTATTCACCTTAAGTTCTTTTCTCGTACAATTTTCGTCCTTTGGCTTCTAATCTCAACTAATTGATCATGTATGGTCTTCAATCATTGTCTATTGTTCGAATCATTTATTATATATTTAGAATTTGGTCCTCAAATTTTGGAAATCATCATTTTTGCAGGTTTTTCGTTCGTTTCTTTCAATTTTAATTCCAATCACTGAGTTTTACGTAACAAGAAAGATACATATGAGATTAAGCTATAATTCATAAAAAAAAAAAAAACTACAAAATATCCTCATATAATAGCCTAGATAAATTTACAAAATACACATATCACCCGTAATGGAATCGAAAATATTGCAAAAATTACTTGCCTCTTTCTAGTCGAACAAATACATGAAGGCCCATTGATACTCAAAGGATCTATGAGAGCCAACTATGGTTGTATGTGTGCACTAGTGGTCAGCTGTCGCTCCACAACTATATACTTAACAAACGTAAACTTCTACATGTAAGTGTTATGCCTTAGGTCTAACCAATTTTGAACATAAATACTTTTAATATACAGTGATGTATATTTATAGAAAGATCTATTATTTAATTGAATTAATGTTTCAATAGATTAAATAATGGAATCTGTAAATTGAAGTCTTTGCAAGTTGTTAATCACAAGGAGTTGTGATTGTGAGATAACGAGATACAGATATCGTTATTATGAATAGACTATCACGTGTGGCATTTCTTACTTGTGAAATAAGTAGTTGATCTCACAAGTTAAAGCGTGGTGACATTTAAATGAATACATAAATGTTTTGCTATAGAACAAAACATTGGAGATCCACTGGGGAGATTCCACATGGATAACTATCCGAGTGTCGTGGTTAATCTCTAACTTTCAGCAATGGAATTAGTCATTTGACTTGAGGTCATCATAATACCTTATATGAGGACAATCATACTTTGATGATGTTAGATGTTGCTCTGTTAATAGTCGCTAACATGGCATCATTTGGGTATGTCAAGATTCATATGAAGGTTGTGAATGATCAATAGAGGATCCGTCACTCTTAGTTAATAAGACATTATGATCCACATTTCATTCAATTAAGTTGATAATGAAATCATTGGCCAATGTATACTCATAAGTCAAAAATGAGTTTTTGACTTACATTGACTTAATAGTGGAATGTAAGATATGATCGATAATTGAGATGGACACACATCCATATCTCGTAATTAATCAGATCATATTGACAAATGGATTGTGAAACGAACTAATTTGATTTTGTCATACCACGTAACATTTTCCATCACATGTATTGCCCGTCACAATACCAATGTCAATTTGGGACGACGAATGTAAATTTTTGATAAATTAAAAAATATATTTTAATTTATCGATTTTGATTAAATCAAAATAATAATTCACATCGTTAGATATCGTGATCGGGAACCTGGTGGGTCACACACAAAATGAGAACCAGAAGAATGAGATTTATCAATTAATTAATTAACAAGCATTGTACAATTAATTAATTGTGTTGCTTGTTTATAGGTCCAAATTAATTAATTCGTATACCAAATTTAATTGAATGGATTAATTAAATATTGGATCGGGTTAAGTTTAATAGACGGGTCAAGCCCCACTTGAACTTATATTAATAAGCTATTAGGGTTTCAGAAAAATTGAATAGAACATAATTCATATTCTTGCTAGCACAAGAAAGTAGAAACCTTAATTTTCTCATTCTTGTTCCCTGTATGGATTTTCATTGGAGGTTGGACAATCGGACAATTGTTGACTGCAGATCGTGATTGTTTGTGTTCCAAAATCAGCAAAGGAGTTTGCATAATATTTCAAATGTATAATTTCTATCATAATATTTATCTAAACCAAAACAGACCCTCTGTGGGAATTGAAAAAAAATTATTTTCCTTCTGTGCATGTTAAGTAAATTCCCCAACACTCCAAACAACACATGTACATAGCGTCAAACTAAAATGGAGACCACTCCATGTGTAACTCAATTGGTGGAAATAGTAGTAACTAGATCGGAGTACCCAATAACTATAAGAGTACAGTTTTTATGATCTTCATAAATCATACATATTTAGCTCTATATCTATCATAATAAAATTTCTAGTACAGCGCGTACGTATCATAATCACAAATATATGTGTAATATCCTTAGAAAAGCCGGCATGTCGAGCCTCACGTATCACTTCTTCCATCTACTATACAACTGTTAGGAATTGTTTTAAAATAAAATTATTCACTTTGACAACTACGGTGTAGAATTTCAAATAATTAAAGAAAAAAAAAAGGACTGTGTACCGAAAGTAGAGATCTTTGGGATCTTGCTTACAAAATTTAGTTTTGTAAATAATTTGTTGACTGTCTATTTATTATGATATATTTTATGTTGTTTTTTGCATTGTGACGTATAATTATTTACAATTCTTATTCTCATTCCTTTGCCGAATGATTCTGTTCGGATATTCAAAACTGAAATTAAACAAAATCAAAATCATCTATGTTGTTCAGTGTTCTTATTTCAGCAGATTACTCAAACTATTATCACAATTCACTAGCTGCAAAAAACTTGAAACAAACTCCCATTCAATTATATTTTGGTAATTTATTATGATTCTTTTTGAATGCATGGAGAGAGTTTCCGATGTCATTCCTAAAGTGGCAATATTCAATTGAAACCAATTTCTCTAAGGCTCTGTTTGAAAACATAAATTTTTCATGGAAGTTGGAATTTTTCAACTTTTGTCTTGTTTGATACCAAAAATTTGACTTGGAAAACATTTTCTCAAAAAGCTTCACACCTGCATTATTTCTTGGATTTGGAGGAATTGGATTTCCTACCTTTTTGGTGGGAAATTTGATTCCAGCTTTTATTTTTTTTTTTTGTGCAATGGAAACAAATTTCATAACCAATTGTAAAAAAAATATTTCACTTTAATGGACAATTTACATATAAAACAAAGCAAAACAAACACTAAAATTTGATGAAAAATGATTTTCTAGAAAATATTTTTTTTTTTGTTTTTGTTTTTGTTTTTTTTTTTTTTTTTTTACCTTTTGGTAATGGAAACAAATTTTATAACCAATTGTGAAAAAAATTTCACTTTAATGGACAATTTCCATGAAAAATAAAGCCAAACAAACACAAAAATATCCAAAATTTTAAAATTTTCAGGGTGGAAAATTATATTAATCAAACACACTTAATTAACAATTCCATGCAAAACAAGTTCTATACAATTACTTTCTCTGGAATTCATTTTCTTTCCACCCTTGGAATCAAACGCATGCTAATTCTAAAGCCAACTCAGAGAAAGCTAGTATACATTAAGCGTGGTCTCATAAGAATTTTCGATAACCCCATTTTGCCTTTCATTCCACTTTACAAAAAATTATTTCTTCCATTTGTATTACTCTTTAATATTTTAGTAATTATAGATTTTAATTGATTTATAATTATTTAAATGTGATGGATAATATTATTTTTAACATTTATTTTTAAATTCTAAACAACTAATAAGTAAAAAATATTTCAACAATAAATTAAAATTGTTCATTAAAAATACAAAAGTTATAAATTTGATAATTAATAAATTAGCACCAGAACAACATAAATATTTTAAAAACATAAATTAAAGTACAATACAGCATTTAACTAAAACAATATGATAATTGAGGATGAACGTGAAGGTAATGCACAAATTGAAGAATCGATAGAAGGACCAACTCCGAAAGTCGGGATGGTTGTAGATGAAATTACCCGATTTCAAGAATTCCTTGCTCGGCAAAGACAAATCAATGACATAGATGCACACTTTTACACTTCGAGATGCATTAATTGATTATATATGTGATAAATATACTAATTTCGATAAATAAATGACAAAATTAGTTGTCATTCTTGTTATACGTAATTTTCCTTGTGTGTTCAATATAATTTTTATAATTTACGATATTATGTTAAAAAAACATTTTCAATTTATTAATAAATACAATATTTTAGTTCATTAAATGTAATTTCTAATTTAAAAATTTTTGAAATTAAATAATTCAAAACAAAATCTAGTGTAAAATCATATCCAATGATTTACACCAATTTTAATGTAATTTTTACACCAAATTACAACAAATTTGATGTAAAATTATACGAAATTTGGTATAGTGCATTGAAGATGATTTAAGCGACTTGATCATAAAATGCAACCCAATATACTTATCAACTATAGGAGATCTAAATTGGTGAATAAAACTTGAAGGAGTAACAAAATTAGTTAGAAGCCAACTAATTAATAATTTCCATGCATCTTTAGCATAAAGGACCTAATTACCTTCAAAGCCTCGTTAGAAATATATAAATATGTGTCGCTGGAAGAGAATTTGGATATTCAAAATTCAATAATTTTCTCTCAAATAGCCATTTTTCTTTTTACTGCTACTTGAGCATCATGCCGAAGAGTTTAGAAGGAAAAATCATGATCAGGTGAGGAGAATTTGTTGATCAATATTTTATCAACAAATTGACGTTATTTGATATGTATATTTTATATATTTATTCAGGCTCTAAAATATGGATATTTCGTAGTTTCTTCAATGAAATTATAACCTAATTTATTGCATAATATGTTTATTAGGTGAAACTCGATAAAATGAAGTGGAATTGGAAGAAAGAAACAAAATGTAAAAAAAATTGGCAAGATTCAAAGTTTGGAGACCAAAATGTAATACTCAAAAGTGGTGTCGAGCCTCACGATGAAGATTCAAGAATGCTAGGAATTCAATTGGATGCAATTAGATGTAAAAAATGAGTAAAATATGATCAAAATTTTTTTACAAAAAATGCTGAAAAAATATGCAAAGTTGGAACTGAAAGCCCAAGATTGACTAACCAAGGAGGGTGAATTGGTTTTAAAAACTTTTTCGAAAAATTAATCTAAATTTAAGCAAATAAACACTAAATAGATTAATATAAATAGTCAGCACAAATAAGCAAGTAAGTTGAACAATGTATTTTATACAAAGTAAAAACGTTAAGTAAAAGGAATAGAGAATGCAAACGATATTGTTATGGAGGTTCGATCCAATACAATGATCTACGTCCCCCGTTACCAAGCTCTCCGACACGAGCAAGACCTTTTCACTATATTGATTGACTTATGGTGCAATCCAACATTTTACAGCGCTTCCGGTGACTTACAACAACGAGCATCGACCATTTTACAATGTTGAGCTTTCCGGAACCTCAACACGACTCACAATTCAAAAGTAGTTTACAAGTGAAATATTCTCTTCTTAGTAAATAATGAATACAAGGTTAAGTATAAGAAGAGAAGTATAAAATGATTTTCAAGAATTAATTTTGATCAAAGATTTTTCAAGAGCATAATACTTCTATAATAAATTATATGAGAGATCAATGTTAGCTCAAGGAGTATCAAATTGAATGCTCAAAATTCACTTTACAAAAGATAGGTGAGTTAATATTTATAGCAGTTGAAAATTGCCAAACTCTCCGTCCATTCAGACGACCAACCGGACGACCAAACTAACCGTTTTGAACAACTCTATCTGAACGGTCAAAAAAATGATCGTTGCTGGCAACCGGACGTCCGGATGACCAGTATGGTCTGGTTAGTTTTTCCTTTTATTTTGTTTGCAATTAATGATGTTTTATATGATTTTTCAATGTAAATTTATTTTGATAGGTTTCGAGAAATATGTTGGAAAAACTTCCCTTTGAAAAATAGTTTTGTGCAAACATTTTTTCTTCTCTTAAATTTTGTCGTGTACGAGAATACCGTTACTTAAGCTTGCAAAGTATCATTGCCAAAAGCTAAAGTGCTTTACCTTTACAACCATTCCATGAGAAATCTAGTTACAAAGTCTTCGGCTAATTTTGGCGTGAGTGCTCAATGACGAAAACTTGTTTCCATGAGTGCTTGATCAATCTTCATTTGAGCTTTCTTGATTTAAAACTTCTTGTTCAATGGTTTTGACACAATTTCCCAACATGTAATCAAATTAAGGATTGAATTAGAGGTAAACATAATTTATTTGTTATAATCAAAACATACGATTTGACCATATGTCAACAATTTTCCCTTTATTTATTATGACAAACAATCGATGATAAGACATACGATTTGACCATATGTCAACACTTTTCCCTTTATTTATTATGCCACACAATCGATGATTTGTAATAGAAAGAGTACCTCATACAATTTTCACAACTCAAGCATTTACAATTTTTGTTCCCCCTATATTTTATAGATCAAGAATTCCTCATTTCTTATTCACATTAATCATGCAAAACATCGTTAAGATCATGTTGAATTTAAAGCATCTTATACAAATTATCAAATCATCTCATGTGTTTTATCACGTGTTTTTCCCCTTTTGGCATAAACAAAAAAGATAGAGCATAAGGAGAAGCATAATCATAAAATATCATGGATAAACGTAATTCAACCCGAAATATTCAACATCATGAAATAAAAAAGAGAGAGAAAATATCCAAAGTAATAGATAAGGAAAAATAATTCCATATTAACTGAGGGCAAGCCATAACTAGGTCTTCGGAGGAGGTGGATGAGGGAACTGGGAATAAAAGTGAGTATAGAAGGCATGCTGCTGAGCTGACATGTCCTCCTAGTATGCTAGGATAGCATCCTGTTGAGCTCTAATCTCATCATGCTGTGTTTTCAACTCTCAAAGCGTTCCTCCAAGTCCATCAACCGTAGATGCAAGAGAGCCAATGCGATCATTCATCATGTTGTAGTGATCTTTGGTAAATGTGAAGCCACCGATTGAAGGATGAGAACTTAGAGCCTGTTGTGGAGCAGCCGGTGTGTCGGTTTCTTCATCCTCATCGCCATCAAATGATAGATTCGATGGACCCCGAGGTCAAACCCTTTTGTGCGTGCTAGCCATTGACCGTGTTCTTTTACTATTTTCTTGCGTTTAAGTGTTTGAATGTTGATGGTATCGGTGGGTTTTGGTGAAATGAATGTCCCATCCTCTAATGCAACGTGATTTGAAAATTTTGGTGAGAAGCATACTATATGGTAAGGCTTTGATAGCTCGTGTGGAGTGAATAAGTTTCATAATGCCTATTGCAATTGTTGGAAATTCAAGTTTCCTACCAACAAGAAGGGAATCGAGAAGGAAAAGACCAAAGCGCTCACTTCATCTCGGTGCCCTTTTCGGGGAACAATGATATTTGAAATAATGTTGTGCGAAACCTTACATGGAAGAGATAATTGATGTGCACTCACTTTTGTGAACACTTTTGTGATATTTTCAAAAATTCTCCCGATGACACGACGACAAGCCTCGGTAGGAGCATAATCGTCGAGCTTCGGATGTGTTTTGTGTAAAAAAATTTGAGTGCTAAAATCGTCAAGTTCTAAGAGATAACGAAGGATTGCTCGGTTTATAACAACACGTTTGTTTTTTAAAAAACAAGAAATTTCATTTGAATGTGAAATAGTCATGTTATGATAAAACTCTTGCATAAGGGTGGGTATGCATTTTCTTGTAGTGTGGCAAAAGAAATCCAACCTACGTTTTCAAAAGTTTCCTCAATGTGAAATGCAGGTGCATCTAAAATCGACAAGATTAACGTTCTTACCAATTAGAATGAACCAATTAGAATGGGTGATTTTACAGAAGGGTTGACCGGCACTTCAGGTTTAAAATCCGTGTCCTCGTCGGAAGAGGGTGGAGGAGAACGATGTACCGTGGTCTTGAGTCGTTTTCCTTTGCTTCTAGTGTTCTCCATGGGTGAAGGTTGAAGTTGCTGTGTGTGTGAGATTTAAGATTCGAGATTTTTGGGAAAATGAAGATTTTGATATGAAAAGTGAAATTTTGTAAAAAAAATGGAATTTAAAAGTGATGGGTTTTGTAAAATGGAGGTATATTAGATGTTTTGAGGTTATAAAATGAGATGTGGAGAAGAGATTTAGGGAGATAAATGAGGAGAAAAAACAAGAAGTGAGGGAGAGAAGAAGACTTTCGCGATTAAAACGCCTCAGTTCGCTGAATCGAACGTCCGATTTGGCAGAAAACTTTATGCCAAACTGGACCCTGATCTGGACATCCAGATTACCATAAAGTGGATATAGATCACATAACAGCCATGTAATTTTAATCATATACTTCTTTTTCATCGATAATGCCTAAACCTCGTCGAATGAAGGTAAAACGGTCGAGTGCAAGAGGTTTGGTGAAGATGTCGGCCAATTGATTTTCGGTATCGACAAACCCTAACGTGATATCACCTTTTTGAAC
>CAIGRP010088601.1:0-14801 GCA_903798385.1 Fraxinus cuspidata
GATCCAACGTGGGTCGAGTCAACTCTTCGACCGGGGCATGATTCAGGTCTAGCCACGGTCTCAAAGAGCCGTCGCTGCTTCCCACAAAAGAGGACAATAATTCACGACGGATAGGACCAATCAATCCGACCAACAAATAGCTAGGATTAGAAATCCACTGTGACTTGCGCTCGCTGCTCGCCTACTTAACAATCCTATAATGACATGACCCTCCAAGGTGTAGGTGAT
Organism: Fraxinus cuspidata; assembly: GCA_903798385.1. Lineage (NCBI taxonomy): Eukaryota > Viridiplantae > Streptophyta > Magnoliopsida > Lamiales > Oleaceae > Fraxinus > Fraxinus cuspidata. The sequence continues at coordinate 229 of CAIGRP010088601.1, forward strand.
TAGGTGCGTAACAAAATATAAAAATATATTTTTATAATAGGATGCCAAATCCAAGTCCAAAATCACTGCTTATAGACTGCCAACGTGCACAAAAAACATGTACGTAATCTTAAAAATATATATATATTANAAAAAACATGTACGTAATCTTAAAAATATATATATATTATAAAACATAAAAAATAAAAAGAAACTTACTTAGCAGTGCCGTAATTGACAAGGTTTGCAAAAAGAATGCCGACTGTTGTATTTAATTGGAATAGTATGTTAAGCCCTCCACGTATTCTTGTGGGTGCAATCTCTGATAAGAACAAGGGAACTGCCTGAAAATTCATGCAACATGTACACATATAAGTTCCTGATAAATTTTATTTCCATCGTGTCTCGTAGTATATAAATCAAACTTTTTTTTTATGTAAAAAAATTTAACAGGTTTATAATTTTCACAAATGAGTTGTGCGAGTCTTAAACCTTGAATCATTTGCCTAAATCTGATACAATATTTACCACATAAATGATAATTTAAACTCTCAAAATTTCATCCCAATATGTAGCGTTGGTTAGGTAAAAACTTTTTGAGAAGCGATTCTCGAGAAATGGAAATCAAATAAGGCTTTAATTCTTATATCCGACTGCGTGACATGAGCCAAGAAAGTGAGAGTAATGACGAGGTGAGCGTAGGGGAAAGATTGGGTGAGAAAGTAAGATTAAAATATTATAGAAATCAAAAAATTGCAATTTCTTGTGAAGTGTAAGTCAATGTTTCAAATTCACACGAGTCTGTCTTTATCTTTGAATTTGATAAAACTAAAGGACAGATATAATAGATAAAAAGTGGAATTCACTTTTTCATTGTGAGGAAACAATGATTTAAGCCCCCTCACGTGGGGGTGGAGCTCCCAATTTTAAAAATTGTGGGCCACACCCTCATGTGAGAGGGCTGTACTCAAGCTTATTCATGATTCAAAATATCAAAGTGGGGCATCATAAGATATATTCACAGTCCTGACATTATAGTCATAGAAAAGGAAGATAAATGGAATTTTCTCGCGGAGAGTTCCAAAGCTAAGACCCTGTTTGATGCACGTTATTATTGAATGTTATATTTTAAATAGTGATTTGATAGAAAATATGTGCTTAAAAATAAGAAAGAGTTTTGAATTTACATGTAATATTATTTTATTGAAGAACGTGTGGTTGAAAATGAATTTTCGTAAGAATGTGGATCAAACAGGGTGTAAAAAAGGTTGATGTCTTGAATATCACACTTTGTTTGGTTCCGAAAAGTGTCTTAATCCATTGTAAACTAGTCAATTTTCGAATACATTTTAAGCAAGAAAAAGTTGTGGGACAAAACTTGAGCGTGACCATGACTTTAGGTTTATCAACACCCACATCTTGTTTATGGCATCTTCGTCGTATTTAAGACACGTTTAGTCAACTAAACGTGACATGACAACAGATAACAACATTTCATACATCTTCCCTAATTGAATTATAATTAGTTTTGTCTATTCTAGTATATTAAACATATCCCTAATTCCTTAAATAATATTCGATCGACACATTTAAGGAAGAAAGTTATATGAAAAAAATTGTAAAAATATTAGAACAGCATTTAAGTTACAATTAACTAATTTTTTATTATGTTTAGAAGCATTCAGTCTAAACAATTTTTTTTTTTTTTTATAAATGGGATCCATGGATTTCACCTCATCACTCTTCTGTTTATTATTGCATCTAATTATCCCATATTCCAAGAAAAGAAAAATAATAAACAAATAAATAAATAATTCTAAATGTGTGTTAGCACAAAATTAATAAGCATTAACAATTCCAACCAACCTGATTAGCAAAACCCACACCACATCCAAGCATAATTCTCCCAATAATTAGCATAGCAAGATCTTGTGCTGCAGCATTAAAAACCACTCCAATTATGAAGAAAACCCCAGCAATTAACATAGTTAATCTCCTGCCTAATCTTCTGGTTGTGTATGAAGCAAAAAATGTTGATGTTAAACCAGCAAGATATAATGATGATGTAAATAATTGCAGCCCTTCATTATCGTATTTGCAGTAGTTACTGTTTATGCCGGGATCCTTCGTCTTCCGGTATACAACCGGGAAGAATTTTTTTAAAAAACCATCCATTGATGTCACACCACCTGTAATTAGAAATTTTAATTAGATAAGTTAATCTCATGATTATTACTAATTGATAACTTAATTTTTCAAATGCTTTTTCCTGTTAACATTGTTTATTTTTACCCTTTGCTTTTTGCGAATTAAAGAAGTTAGAAAATGTACTTTCCTATGTCTAAATGTCTTAAAATGGTGAAATCGAGTATGCATTCTCGTATCTTCAACATGTCTCTTCAACTTCGAGATTTTCATAAATAAATAGCAATCAAAACAAAGTTAACGAATGAACCTGAAACGCCGACATCATAGCCAAACATGAGACCTCCGGTGGCAGCCATGATACACGATATGATAACAATAGGAGTAATCTTGGCCTCGAAATGCGACCCTCCGGCCGAGGTAGCCAAACCTCCTCCTGCCATTGCTAAAGCCTGTGTATAAGCAGTAGATATATTTTTCTCTCTCCTTTGAAAGCTTGTTAGGACAACATAAACAAGAATGAGAATGTATTTGTTTTGGAAAAGGCTTCTTAGGTTTATATAGACCAAAGATAATGAAATGGATATAGTGTCTAGTGGGGGTCGGGCTATATGCTACGAGCACCACCACCATCTTTACACGTACGTCCATGTAGTCAACTATGGATGTATCTATTTCCGTTAACTAACTGGCCTCTCTTTTGATAAATCAACTTATCTAACAAACCGTCGGAAGGGCATTTGCAATTATTTAAATTTCGTATTCAATGAGTACATTCAGATCGTATTTTATTTTGAGCAAAAGTGTTATATCCGTGAAATTTCTCATAAGTACGAAGTGACGAAATGTGAATTCAAGTCTTTTGTCAAGCTTCGATCAACAAATTCATATTAGGAAAGAATGGTAAAATGTAATTATTTAAATATATTTCTTTAAACCCCACCCCAGCCCCTCTCACTAGGGCTGGAATTGGTCTAGTTCGGTTCGATTCTAAAGATAATCGAATCGAATTCGAATTTTCGGGTATTTAGTAAATAAAATCGAATTCGAATTTTCAATTTCGTTTGGTTCCGTATCATAATTAAACTTTCTAATATTTACAACAACGCTACATTAATTCAACTAATAACATATTTAATCTTAGTTTTTGCAAAATAATGTAGTCCAATTTAAAATTATATAAATAACAGTTGTCTAATAAGATTCATTGACCTATGTATACAAATTACCAAAGAGTAAATAATGAAAATATCAGCGATTTCATCTCATTGATTTGCTTTAAGCCTTCAAATCTAGAAAAGTCATATTTTGAGTTTGAGCTAAATTGATTAGTTGGCAAATGAAAAGAAAAACGATATTTTTGGGCTCAATTAATTTAATGGCAAATTTATTTAGAAAAACTAAAATAACTTGGTTTTTTTAATATAAAAAATTAAGAAGATTCGATTCTTCAGTACTTGGTCTAGAATCAAGAACCGAACCAAATATATCGGTTCTCAATTCAAATAGTCGCTCGGGTGTTTAACTTAAAAAAGAACTCACTATGTTCGGTTTGATTTGGTTCGGATATGATTTGTCAGTTTTGTCGAGCCCTACCACTGACGCACGGAGGTTATGGCTTGTTCTAATTATTAATATTGTGTCGTATGAATCATAGCTATCAATTGGGTGTAAGATAGTAGATTTAGGACCACTTTGGACTGATTTAACTTATCTACTTATGTGGTACAAATGAACGTAATCAGTGGAAAGCTTTCAATTGTGTGTATTCCAATTTTTGGTCGGAAAGGTTAAATCCAACACGTAAGTAATTTATATCTTCATTTTAATTCGATCCCACTAAAACATTTTGAGAGTGAAGGGTAAATAAAAACTAACACAATTATTCAAATGATACAATCGATTGTAAAATTTAACTGAAAAGATATTTATATATGTCACATGTATGTTTCATTTTTTTTTTTTTTTGAAGGACAAACGTATAGAATACTATTTCTCTGTATGTAATATTTAGGCAACCATGCAGCCATTTTTTTATCGATGACTTATGATTTTGTAATTTTTGTTACGGAAAATACTAGAATCAAACTATGTTTGATCGTCTTGGATATGTACCTAATTTTTTTCTAAATTAGTTGCAATCTACGTCGGGGTTATATAAAGGGGTTAGATTTCATCATTCAAATATCAATGGCTCGAGTTCCATATGACTTGGTTAGTTGAGAAAGAACTCATTTATAAGTATTTAAAAGTCAAAACAAGTTAAGTTTTGAATTCTAAATTAAAATCGTAGCGTTTTAATTTGATTCTGAAATCAATGAGAAGAGGGCAGTAGAAAAAAATGTCAATGTAATTGATATCAAAGTTATTGACAATAATTAAGAAGAATTAAACTATTTTTATTGTAATAGTTCATGCATATTGATAATATTAGATATAAGTTGACTTGAAATTCTCTTTCGGCCACTCATTGATGCCTAGAGCGAAGAACATCAATCAATCTACAAAGAAAAAAAATACATGTGTCATACGAGCTCATGAATTTTGATAATATTATATATAAGTTGACCTGAAATTCTTTTACAACCACTCATTTATGCCTAGAGCGAAGAACATCAATCAATCTACAAAGAAAAAAAAATAATACATGTGTCAGACGAGTTCATGAATATTGATATTGCAAATGGATTTGCTAAAAATCCAGATTACTCACATGGGGCCCACCACACGTGAGTAAAATATTGAAAAAAAAACTCCACCCACCTCGTGTTGTGAGTATCTGTTTTCTTTCTGAGCATTCTACTTATGTACTTGAAGTAGAATTGTGATACATAATATTATATATAAGTTGACCTATAATTCTCTTACGGCCACTCATTTATGCCTAGAACGAAGAACATCAATCAATCTACAAAAAAAAAACCTGTGGCGGACTACTCGTCTACTCGAAAGAAGGGAGATGCAGTGGTCAAACTAAGATAATCCAATCCTTCAATGAGATAGTGTCCAACCGTCAATGGAACATAAGTTAGACAGAGTTCGAGCTAAGTATGAAAATATTAACACTTTCGTGTAATGATTAGGGCTTATATTCATAGGAGGTGAGGTACTTAGGTTGGTAAGGGAGGTCTTGCCTTGGTCATGAATAACCACATCGCAGCAATTAGAGTCGGATGTTTCACACAAGGAAAAGTTTAGCTAGTTAATGATTTTTATATTTGACTCTGATTTTACATGAACTCAAAATGCGATAGGTTAAGAAGGGGTCGTACTGCCTTGTGAATATTAAGTGGGATGAGCTACTCGTCAATTTGTCAGTTCAGCTCGTCCCGAAGGCAAGTCATGGACATGAGCTGAGCTCATCTGGGCAACTCGTAGGCTAGCATTGGCTCATCCGGGAGCCGAAAAGCAAAAATAAAAATAAAAATAAAAATTTGAATTTTTAAAATAAGAAAAAAAAGTGTGAAGAAGGTGGTTGAACCTAGCCTAGAAAATTTCAAATGAGTTGGATCGTGCTCAGCTCGTCCCGAAACAAGCATGAGCCAACTCGTGTGCATAGGGATGGACAAAAGTTACTGGAACGGTTGGACTGAACCAAAACCATACCGGAACAAGCTAGTTCGTTTGGTATTACTCAAGTTATAACCAGTTATGAGTATTGAAATTGAGAACCTGTTAGTTTTGGTTCGGTCCTCAATTGTAAACTTATGCTATGGATAAACCATTCAACTTGTTTTTTCACGTGAGTCATAATCAATTCATTATGGTGTTATAAACTTAGACAATAGATACTTTAAATTTCATAGACGTCATTTTGGATTAATAAGAGGCATTAGGTTATTTTCATCCATTCCACGTTAGCATCTTCAGCTATTCAAAGTAAAAAAAGTAGATTGGGACATTGTTTTCAAGAACTCACCAACAAATAGTCAACAAGTTGATATAAATTGTTGTTTCTTTTATTTAGTCTTGAAAAAATGTAAATCGATAGCATCACATTTTAGTGAAGAGAGAGTTGAGAATTTAAATTCTTATACAAAATAGTTTTAAGATTTTTGTCATTTGCATCTGATAGTAAATTTGAAAACTTCAATTGAGCTAGGGGACATAATTCTTGAAGTAGAACCAAACGGTTCTGGTTCAATTCCATACTTGGATATGGAACCAAATGGTTTTAATTTTTAAGATGTCCATCGGTACTCAGTTCCTCTCGAAAATGGACTGAGCCGGCTCTGTCCGACCATTAACATCTCTATGCGGCCTCCATGTCTAACATTTGGGTTTGAAGGTTTTGAAGATGCATAATAACTGCTGAGTCAGCTCACATGGACTTAGCTTTCCATGTGTTAGGTATGCAAGATATGGGTATAGAATATTATAAATATCTAAATATGTGAGTCTCTGAAGGAATTAAACGATGGAAAAGTAGAAATTGAAATTTGGTCCCCCATTTGATATTTTGCTGAAAAACTGAATTTGCTTTAGATCAATTATTGATTGGGACGTGGATTTTTTTTTTTTTTTTTTGTCGTGTCTCTTCCACGTGAATTGCGTGGGTTGTTCTGAATCCTGATGATGGAGAAGTCCAAAGACGCCCTTGGATAAAGAAATTGTTTCAATAACATTCATTTAACTTTAGTTGATTAGAAGAATGGTCGGAGAATCGAAATGTATGAGTTGTTTGGTATTGGTACTGAATTGATTATAGCGAAAGTTGATGGAAATTCTTTTTGATAAGTGAAAATAAAAAGTCGTTTTTTTTTTCTTAAGGCGAAACGACAGCGTGAAATCAAATTAAGTGATATTTATGCGATAATTGCCTTAGTGATTGGCTCTCTAGGGTTCCAGAAACCAAAGTGCAAAGAAGCCAAAGGTTTCTCCATTATAGACAATAGAAACTCCTATTGAACCTACCGAGGAATTATCTCATGTGATGAAGTGTATGTGGAACTCTAGGTCACATTAGTATCAATATCATCAATTTCATCTTCACTTTGATCAATATCGACTTTTGCGCCCTATCCTCACTCTCATATGTGATCAATGGGGTACCAATCTCCGACTGAATGTCAAAGGGGGAGATGTTTGGAATGAACTTAGATGGAATGGACGGCCACCTTGTCGTTCGAATTATTTTAAAAGAGCCATATTTTTCCTTACACGTGCCCAACTTTAGTATTGGACCTAATTTTCCCTAGAACTTATCTTTTATACATTTGTACATATGGTCGACCATAACTACAAGTGGGGCCTACACCCCTATGCCCCATGAACTGAACTGGTTGAACAATATGAAGCATAAATCTATTACATATTTAATTATGTATATTATTATATAAATAATTTTATGCATAATTGGTGGTGTTCAACACTAAAGATAAATAAATAGCATTACTAATAATGTACACATATTTTTTGCATTTCTTTTGTGGAAACATCTCGTTCCAACTTGTTTATTAATTATTTATCCATCCAAATTCCAAAATTCAAACTTGTAGTCCTCGGAATATTCATCATATGAATTGACAAGCAATACACTCTTCAAAATGGAGATGATAATGTTCTAGTGAAGAGAAAAATACATTTGATGCTTGTTGTAAATCCGATTTTTGTTAGGCAGATGTCACGTAATAACTTGCATACACAAATTAATTTTGGACATAGGTTGTTGAAAAGATGAATAACAATCCAAAACAGTCACAACATAATAATTACCAAAGGAATAATTCAAGTCTCCATTTCGAAAATATAATGTAACTTGTGTCCAAATTGCGTTTGTTCTTCTTACAAATTAATTATGTTTATCATTCGGTATTTTGTGGTTGTTTGGATAACATTGTTATATCATCATTATAATTATAAGTTAAAGTCTAATATTAATTTTTAATCATGCATTCGCAATAATTATTCACTTATTATTTACATATTTCGTGAGATTCACTTATTATCATGTCTATACAAAAAAAAAAATTTATAGATTAAATAGTTGTTGGTTTATATGTTACATGCAATTGCGGATCCAAGATCGTTGGTGAGTTAAGGTGTCCGTAATATTTAATTAAATAATGTTAAAAAAATTTCAATCAATATTAAATGTACTAAAACATAAAAATCATATACATATTAATAGCTACAACTCATGTGCTCGACTAGAAGTAGTAACGGGACTAGATGCACTACTAGAAGAACTAGGTTGACACTTTTGTTATGGTAGAAAAACTATTCCATAATCTGTATCAAAATTAAACATGAATCACTGATTAAATGTAAATTAAACTTAATTTTAAACTGTTACCAATTTTTAATTTTCAACACTAATTTATCATTTATCCCAAAGCACAAATTTCCTAATTTATCATTTATCACAAATTCACAAATTCCCCAATTTTCATAAATCATCATTCATCACAATTCTGTCAATTCACATAGTAAATCACCAATCAAATAATCAATATATATAAAATATCACTTCAAGACTTTAAGTTCTATATGAAAAGGCATCCAAAAAAAGGGCTGAACGTGTCGGTGTTACATTGATGGAGGCGGCACTAGTAGGCAATGACAGAGCTGGAGGCTCACTGAGTCACAATCATCGAAGGATCTTGGACCATGGTTGGTTGGTGGTGGCGGACCCAGCACCCGGCGAGCCCCGACGGCTGCGAGTGCTGGATCTGCCGGAATAGTTTTTTTTTTGGCAATGAATAAACTTTTCAAAGTATATATCTTGTAAGTTCCTTTAGTTTCATAAATTTCTTGTAGCTCAACTGGCTAGGATTTGTGTATTCACATGAGATGTTCTAGTTTCGAATCCCTTTTAAACATTTTTATTATGAAATATTTTTAATTATACAATTTTTGCCAAAATTAAATGGAATAAAGGAGGGGATTCTTGTGCCACTCATGGAATTTGATATTTAATTTATCAAACTTATATATGTTACATTTTAGATGTTTTAATGCAATAGTAAAAATTCAAACATTGCTCTTCATTTGAATTATACAAAATTTGTTTACAATATCATTTGGTATATATTGTTAATTTTTACAACAAAATTATAAATGTTGAGTTTGAACAAAATAATTTTTATATTTAAATTTTAGACATTGTTTAATTTTCTTTTTTTTTTCAAAATACATTTTTCTCTCTTCTTTCAACCGCACATATTTCAGTAAAATAATATTACATACAAATTCAAAAAAAAAAATCTTATTTTTAACCACACATTCTCCATCAAATCACTATTTTAAAATGCATTTTTTGCACAAAAAAAAAAGGTATCAAACGGACTCAAAATCCTAGGTCCGCCGTTGTTGGCTGGGGTGGGGCTGTCGGCTGTGAGAGGGAATGAGGATATACAAGAGATAGGGGTAGGGTTTGTTTTGTCTTCGCAATTACCGTTTTGAAAATTGAAGGTATACATATAATACATACAAACTAGACCCTGAGAAGAGGTCTAGTAAACTCAAGCCAAAATGCTAATCTAAAAATAAAATAAATAAAAATCAACGGAGCCAGAACCAACGGCCACGTCAGCTCTCCGGGTGCTGGCTCCATGGTTAGATGAAAAGTATTTTTTTAATTTAATAAAACAAAGAAATTGTTTTTTTTTTAGTCAATAAAACCAAACTTGCTGAAATTTTTTTAAATTGTAACTTAAGGACTTTGAATTACTGACATATTGTAGCAAAAGAAATTTTTGAATTTTTTTATATTGCACTAACATAAATTGAACTTTTAGATTAATAGAAAAAGCAGGATTGTTGCGATGATAGTTTAACAATATCTAGAAGCCCAATTATTTAGTGTGATTATAACTTGATAATTGGGCAAAATCTTGACAGTCATCCTAATTTTAAACAAAAAATTGAAATATACTATGTTATTTTCATTAAAGCTTATTCACATATCAGTTTACCTTTGAAAATCAACCTTTTAAGTTTTTCAATAAAAATCAATGTTTTACAAGGTTTACATATTAGCTTACCTTATTTTTTATTGATTATAAGTTATTTTATCTCACTTCACACCAATTAATTGATGAATTATTTAATTCTCAAGACCTATCCTGAATTTAAATATTCACCAATTAATTCGTGTGTCGTACCACCGGTGCTTAACATCTAAACTCCGTTCTTTAGGAGATCATTTCTCAACATAGTATATGATTTTCTTTGAAAGCTTGAGTACGAAATGTGTTGCAATATTATCTTCAAAAAAATTATCTTTGTACAGCCACTGTGTAGGTTATGGCTTGAGCTAGTTATTATGTGCTAGTAGCTTTAAGACCGCTCGGGACTGATTTATCTGCTGATGTCGTACAAGTAGAAGATTTTAAATATTTCTTTTTTAATTATGAGTTCCAAATTTCGGTTAGCAGGATTGAATTAAAGACACGGCATTTATATCGACATTTTAATGCGACCCCACTAGAATATGATAGTGTGTGAACAATATATTAAATTACGAGTAGTTTGCAACTTTGGTAGGATGCATTTCATTTAAAGCTTGTTTAACCTCTTCCACTGTGAACACTGAGTCCAGTGTCTCTTTCATTTCGGTTGTCACTCTCCCCATCAGGTTGTTTAAGAAATGCACATCGCCTCTCTCACTTGAAGCTGTGAACAGATTCTGAAAATAAGCCAATATTTCAGCATCAGCTTTCCAATTACCGTCTGAACCCCTTATGGTGAAATTCTTGGATCGCCTTTGTGACGCCTTATGGTGAAAGAAGGAAGTATTTTGATCACCTTCAGTCAGCCATAAGACACATGACCTCTGCCTCCACATTATTTCTCCTCGTTCAAGCCACTTATTCACCTCCATCCTAGCTTGTTTCACAGTGCATCCTGAGACTGTCTACTCGGATTCATCTCTGTCAGAAGTTTCAACTCATGCTTGGCTTTCTTCAGCTGAGTATATATATTACCAAAATGTTGTTTGTTCCAAACAGATAAGAGCTCACCACAACACTGAATTTTTTCACTGATTCCGAGCATTCCGTCAGTAGCAATACCAAGCCTCCAATCTCTTTCCACCACATCTTTACAGCCCTTCTCTTTTGTCCACATAGCTTCAAAATGAAAAATCTTAGCTCCTTTCCTTTGTGAGTCATCGAGCAAAATAGGGAGATTAGTATATGGTCAGAATAGGCGGCGAATCCATGATTTACATAAGCCATTGGGTACATGGACTTCCACTTAAAGTTTGCTAGTTCTCGATCCAATCTTCCTCTGATTGTGTCCTCTGATTCCCTATTATTACTCCAAGTAAACATGGATCCACGAAAACCCAAATCAGCAAGGTTACAATCATCAAGAACATCTCTAAAATCTTGAATTTGTCTGTCAGGTCTATCCCTCCCTCCACTCTTTTCAGCTTGACTTAAAATCTCATTAAAGTTGCCCATTAACAACCACCCAGTTTCCCTAGGGACATGTAGGGATCGCATCAAATTCCAAGTCTCCGTCCTTCGACTAGCTTCCGGCTGACCATATACTCCTGTGACAAACCATAAATCATCCGTATGTAACTTAACTGACGCATGAATATGGTTCTTCAAAAAAAAATTAATACTGACTATAACATCCCTCTTCCTATATAAAGAAATTCCCCCACTTCTGCCCTCATTACTCACAGAAAAACAGTTATCAAAATCCAAACGAAACTTCAACCGGTATATCTTTTTTTTTCTTTTTTTATACCCAGGTATACACTTTCGGCGACTAATCCTTCAAGATGCAGACCAGGTAAACAGCGGGATGTACAACAAACTGGTCAGGGTCCAATAGCCTCCACACTGATCTGCCGAGCGAGTCAACACTTGTTGCACCTTGCCTTCCAGGAAAACTCTTGCCTTCCAGGATAAATCCTACATTCCAAGAGAGAGCCTGTCTTCCAAAAGCCCCACGAATCAAACTCGCAACCTCTGAACTGCCAGCAACTAAGACTCCCGTCCTTTGCAAGTTGGGATGTGCCCCGGGGGGCAACTTCAACCGGTACATCTTGCGTTCATGTGATCTTGTTTCTTGCAAAAACAAGATTATGGGATCTTGTTCCCTGACTAAATCAGAGAGGACCCGAACTCCCCGTGGGTTCCCAAGCACACGGGAGTTCCAGCTTAGGAAATTCATGGGTCCCAGCAGGGCTGATGAACAGCCTCTGCCGATACAAAATCAATATGTTGGAGATCGAAAAACTCACCTTCCGAGACTTGATTCTAGCCCCTCGCCATGCCATATTACAACTACGTTCTCTTCTTCACGCTTTTCCCTTCTGAACCTTCGCTTGGCCTCTTTTTAATTTCAGCCACAGTTCGCAAATTAGGGGAGTTATCAATTTTACGAGCTCGTTTCTTCCAAGTAGACAGGGCTTGGCGTTTGTTTAATTCCTGTGGAGCCCCCAGGCCTGCATCTTCCTTAGGGCTTAGGTTTTTAACTTGACCCAAGCCTATTTGGTCAATTAGTGACCCTATCGCTCACGCTGCATATTACCGTTACTAGTATTCAGTTCCTCAGAATCCGCATGCGATCCCCTATCCATCTCCTTCAACTACTCCATTGCATTCAATTCTAGATTTTTAGCAGATATGTCCTTATTTTTCAGTAACTATCTCGCACGTTCCCACCATCTTTGCTGCTGACAACTGTATACCCAGAAGACTGATTAGCATTGCCCGGCACCGAAATCCCACCATGGCCTCCACCATCCTCCGCTAGTTTCTGCTCTGTCATTAGCAAATTTCATAATAGGTGAATTTGAACCGGGGGTAGGAAAAACTTTATACTTACGATTCCCAACCTCTGTTCGTAACCAACTACCATATTGCTTTACTTTACTCCCATGTTTGAATCCAATGCTTTTGGACATCCAGATTGATCATGAATGATCTTTCCACATTTTAAACAAAACCAGGGGAGTTTTTCATATTGGATTGGCACCCATGTCATGATTCCTGCCAACATCACCATTTGTTCCATCGCCAGAGGTTTTCACAGATCCATGGCAATTTTAACACGCATCGAAATACCTCTTCCCACATCATCTTCATCAACTTATATATTCTCTACACTGCCCATAGAACTCCATAATTTGATACCGGTCTCCTTTGACATAACGAAAAATAGTAAATTGTGGAATTGCACCTACAACGCCGCCACATCATAGTTCATTTTGCCCAATGGTGGGTAACTATCAAAAGCATTCATCACGAATACCAACCCATCAAACAACCATGGTCTTCCATCTTCCACCCGTAACTTGTCCGCGTGATTGGCAAATGTAATCACAAATATATTTTATCCCATCACAGTAAAAACCCCTGGCTTACTGAGTCTCCAGATCTTCCCCATAGTTGATTGAACCACCGATTTGCTTATCTGCCTGTCAAACCATATCTTCCCTATCAGACTTCGGTCTCCATTATCCATCACCATCGTGACTCCTTCCCCATCTATATCAACTACCTCATTCTCCTCTGCATTCAACCGTAGACTCTCCCACATTTCCTGCATTTGTTCCATGGTAGCACTCACACAGACTTATGCATCACCTCTACTCTCTAGAGAGAAAGTAGAGAGGAGACTTTATGTAAAGAGTTGGAAAGTATGATTGCAAGATTTTGGTGGGGACAACAGAAAGAAGAAAACAAAATTCGATGGGTATGGTGGAAGAAGCTATGTAATACTAAAGAAAGATGAGGTATGGAGTTTAAAGATCTTCATGCTTTTAATATGGCCTCTTAGCAAAACAAGGCTGGAGAATTCTACAAGAGGAAGGATCACTGCTACAAAGTATATTCAAAGCTAAATACTTCGCTCATGCACATCTTAAAGATGCAAAATTGGGAGCAAATCCATCCTATGAATGGAGAGGTATTTGGGAGGCAAGGAAACTGTTATTTGAAGGATGTAGATGGCGAGTTGGTGATGGAAATGAGATAAACATATGGACTGATTATTCGATGTCGAACCATCGTTTAATAAGCTGCCCAGATGGTATTAATGCAGATCAGAGAGGCTGGATAGTATCACAACTAATTGATGAGCACACTCGACAATGAGATATTGAGAAGGTGTCCAGATTGCTACATCCTAGAGATGCCTATGAGGTGTTCCAAATACAATTAGTTGGAGGACAAAATAGACCGGATGTAATGATTTGGGAACCAGAGAAAAGTAGTGTATATATAGTTCGCAGTGGTTATAGATTGTTTTTGAGGACTAATGGTGCTGAGCAGTTAGGTGAGGTGTCTTATGCTGATGGTCAATGGAAAATGTGGAATAAATTTTGGAAAATGCAAATCCCCCATAAGATACGTGTGTTTGCATGGAGAGTTTGCCACAATGGGCAGCCAACACTTTGAAATTTACTAGCCATGAAAGTGGTAGAAGATTATGTAACGCCACAAATCCACTACATACATATATATATATATAAATATTTTAAATTT